>OZ018321.1:64594920-64887420 GCA_963969495.1 Ceratothoa steindachneri | reverse complement strand
GCACGTTTATGGTAGAAACGATCTCTACTAAAAGGATGAAGTGCATCTTTCCTTTAAAGGAAAGCTGTACTTTGTAACATGAGACAGGATGTCGTGGAGCGGACCCAAAAGAGTGTTCGGCCCGGAGTGAAAGAGGACGTACGCCAGTACGCTCGTGTTATTCCAGGCACGACCTTCTCGGAGGTCGCAAAGAGGGGTGCCCCCTCGCCAACAAATAAGCCAGGAAACTGAAGAGCGTAGGGAGTCCTACATTCGTGGACTTTCTCAAAGTTCTTCTGTTTAATGTGAGGTCAATTAGGAACAAGTTTCTTGAGCTTCGTGGCCTCATAACGACGGAAGAACTTGAAATGGTAGCCAAAACAGAGTCGTGAGTAAAAAACTCAAACCGAGGTTTGAAGGTGAATTCACGATTCTCGGTTACTAACTCTTCGAAAAAGATAGGCCAGACAGAGGGGGTGGCGGTTTGATGTTGTATGTCAGGGATACACTCAAATCGACGAAGTGTAACATTGTATCCGACCACGAGCTACTAGGAGTTGACCTAGTTATAGGTCTTGCCAGATACAGGACCCTGGTGCTTTACAGACCCCCTGCCCAATTCGTTAAAAAGGACAGGGATCTGTACCGGCTACTGGGCGAACTTGTCTAAGACAGTGTGTGTATCGCCATGGGTGATTTCAATACCCAAGTTGACTGTGAAACCAAAGAACCCTGTGGCGAGAAGGCATTACTCCTGAAGTTCGCGAACAACAAGTTCCTGACTCAATAGGTGAGAGAGCCGACGAGAGGCAATAATTCCCTCGACTTGGTTTTCACCTCTGAGGATTACATCGTTAAGGATCCTTCTATGGCGAAAAGCTCGGTGGCAGTGATCACCGACTAGTCAGAATTATAGTCAAGGGCCCTAAGAGAGTCTGCGACTGGTAAATCTAGGAAACTTGATTTGAGAAGAGCATACTTTTAAGGTCTTTGTACTGGATTGACTGATGCAAGGCTATAAGTATGCGAGGATGTTGAAGATTCGTGGAATAGATTCAAAAGTACGTTCATAAGTCTTCAATCACGATTCATCCCTTTGAAAAGCCTTCCTCGGTCTTCCGTTCAACCATAGTGGTTTAATCGAGAAATTGGTCAACTGCTGAGGGTGAAAAGAACGGTGTACCGACAGTCAAATATCTTTGGTGATTTTGATGAGTACCGTAGGCTAGCTAGGAGAGTGAAGTCCATCAGAAGGGCGGCTAAGCGTGCTAAGAAGCTCCGAGTGGCGAGACTTTGCAAGGAAAATCCCAAGGAGTTGTTTAGTTAGGTAAATAGCCGTAAACCAATCCCTCGCACGATTGTCCCTTTAGTGAATGAGGAGGGGGCATTTAAGCAGTCACATGCATAAAATGCTAACCTCCTAAACGACTACTTCTTTTTAGTGTTTACTAAAGTGTGTGGTCCCATCCCCCAACCCACGAATTCTTACTTGGGGGAAAAGCTGCAAGAATTGGACTTCACCCAAGGAGAAATAGAAGAAAGATAATTGATCTAAAGACGAATAAGTCCCCTAGCCCGGACAGATTTCTACCTAAAGTGTTGAAAGAAGTGCGCCATCAAGTGTCACAACATCTGAACACAACCCTCAACATGTAAATCCGGACTGGATGCGTTCCTAGAGACTAGCGTGTAGCGGAGGTGACTCCTATCTTCAAGAAAGGAGACCCTAGCCAACCGTCGAACTACCGACCTATCAGCCTGACTTCGATAGTCGGTAAACTCATGGAAAGCATCATGGTGGACAAAATGACGTCATATTTAGAGTCCAACTTGCGATCGAGGATTTGCCAGCACGGGTTCCGAAGGCAACGGTCCTTGCCTAACGAAACTTGTAAAAATCTTCCACTTCCTTTTCAGTGAGCACGACCGGGACAAGACGGTGGATGTTATCTGAAAGTGCGTGCGCTGGTCATAAACGGAAATGTAGTAAGTTAGATAGATAACTGGCTAAGTGGCAGACGGCAAAGTGTGGTGTTGAATGGACAGGCTTTTAAATAGGTCCCCGTTACTAGCGGTATTCCTCAAGGTTCTGTCCTGGGACAACTACTGTTCATCATCTACATCAACAACATGGACGGTGACAGGTTTGCGAAGATTTCCAAATTTGCCAATGATACCAAGCTTGGTATGAACGTCACAAAGGAAGGAAATACTTCCCGTCTTCAAGATGATATTTGGAAGATTGGTGAGTTGTTGGACACGTGGCAAATGCCTTTTAACGTGAACAAATGCAAAGTGATGCATATTGGCCACCGAAACCCCCAATCTCATTATATCCTTAAGGGCACTGCTCTTGAATCCACTGACATTGAGAAGGACTTGGGTATAACTATAACTAGTGACCCCAAGTTCTCGAGGCAGGGTATTGAAGCCGAGAAGAAAGCCCAAAGGATTCTAGGGTATATAAGGTGACAGTTTGGATATCGGAACAAGGAGATAGCACTGTGTTTGTATAAATTCCCTGTCCGACCGCACGTGGAGTATGCCGTACAATTTTGTAGTCCTTCGCTTTGAAAGGATATTGCAAGATTAGAACGTGTACAAGTCAGAGCAACCAAACTGATTTGCTCTATCAGAAACAAGAGTTATGGAGATACGAGGGGCGGTCAATAAGTTTTGCGAATCAGTAGGGAAAAACAGAGGAAACGGGATGGCTATTTGTGGAGTTGTTAGCACAACTTATGACAAGTCAGGACCTGCAGCCGCACGCTCCTGCCTCGTCTATTTAAGAAGCAGTACCTGATCGCAAATCGTTAGTCACAAATTTTCCAACAATGGAGAAGGTTGAGCACCGCGCAGTGATCAAATATTTGACCAAGGAAGGCAAGAATGCAAATGAGATCCATGAACGCATGGTTGCAGTGTACACTGACACCGCCCCTTCCTATGCAACCATTGCTCGCTGGAATAGTAAGTTCCGCCATGGTCGTGAGTCCCTTGAAGATGACCCCCGTCCAGCACGCCCGTCAGACGTGACCAACGAGGAAAATGTGGCCCGTGTGGATAGAATGATCCTCGAAAATCGACAGGTGAAGGTATAAGAAATCAAGCGAGAACTTGGCATATCACATGGGAGTGTTATCAACATCATCCACCACAATTTGGCTATGACCAAGGTCTCTGCCCGTTGGGTCCCTAGAAACCTCACGCCCCACGATCGACTTCAACGTTGTCAAAGTCCACAAGGCCAGAGTTGCACAAGCTGCCCTGCGAGAGTGCGGATTCGAGGAGCTCAACCATTCCCCCTACAATCCAGATCTGGCCGCTAGCGACTACTTTGTATTCCGCCAGCTCACTGCGTGGACGCCGGTTTGGGGACGATGGAGATGTCCAGCTCGCCATCCAGGAGTGGATTAAATAGCAGTCGGGAGATTTCTGGTTGTCGGGAATTCGAAACCTCAGGGACAAGTGGCGCAAGTGCATTGAAGTCGAGGGTAATTATATTGAAAAATAGTAGAACACTTTTCCTCATATCTCGTTTCCTTATATCCGAATCGCAAAACTTATTGACCGCCCCTCGTAGATTACGGGAATTATACTTGTTCTCGCTGGAGAACCGGAGACTGCGTGGTCAGCTTATCGAAGTGTTCAAAATACTTCGAGGCTTTGACATTGTAGACTAAAGGAATATTTTTCAGCTTAGCCAGAGCATAACAATAAATCACGGCTACAAACTTGAACTGAAGCGTTACCAGCGTGATCTGTGTGGGAAATCTTTCACATATAGCATCTGCGGCCATTGAAACGCACTTCTAGTGGAAGTTATCAACAGCAACTCTGTTGAACAGATCAAGTCGAGACTAGACAAAGTCTTGCAAAAAAAGCCGTTTGGAGACTTGAAGCGTGGCGTGTATGTTCTTCTAGAGCGTTAATCTGACCCTTTAGAGGACTTCGCCTGCTCAAGTTTTCACTTAAAGATACCCTCTTTGAATGGATCGTAAGATCTACTAGGGTACCTCATTTCCTTATTACTCCTTGTTACTCTCTCTCTCTCTCTCTCTCTCTCTCTCTCTCTCTCTCTCTCTCTCTCTCTCTCTCTCTCTCTCTCTCTATGACAGTTTTTTACCCCACCTCCACGGAATGGGGGCCTGGAAGAATTATCCAGGATATACATACACCCAGTATGGTCTCCATTTTTTCTTTGCTATAAATAACTCCTTTCAGGAAGTAGCAGGTAAACTAATTTCTGTGTACATTCCACTGTGTCGTGGCACGTTTGAAATTGACTTTTCTACTGCTCGGTGATTTGACCGAAAGACATCCACTCTGGAGAGAATACTCAAACAATCCCTGTGGTCAGTTCCTTGCAGACCTGATCGAAGAGCTGAAAATATATGTCCTAAATGTGGTTGAGTTTTCGTATCAGTGACCGAGAACCGCTTCATTTTCCTGTTTTGATCTGTCCTTGTGCTCTTTGGATACACATCCTCTTCTGGATTAGAGAACTTCGATGACCTCTATGGAAGTGATCACTTTCCCATTTAGATATCATTTTCTGGATCGCTACCGCCTGACAGACCAAACAGTGATGCTCAGGGTGGGCGCGGTGGCTCGTATTTCAGGAAATGACTGATTTCTTAGTCTTAGCCCAAGAGTTTAAGTGGGTGTATGTGGTCGCTGTTTTCTTTTCCGCTAACCTCATCACCGTGTCCTTAAATACTACTCTTAGAAGTTCTGGTCGTTTTCCATGCGAACGCTTACTTGGTGGTCAGCCGAGTTCGAGGCGGCACTCTGTTCCTTCGCTGGGAGCAGGTGCGCCTACCTCCAACGACGGAGCTCGCTTCCCTCTTGTTGCCTTTTTGCTTTCTTTTCTTTTTTTATCTGGTGTTTTTCCTTTGTTTGTTTTTTAGCCTGTGCTTTTCCTTTCTCTTTCTTTTTATCTTTGTTATTTATTATTTACATATTGTAATTTGCTTTGCAATCTAGCCTACTTGAAGGCTTTAGCGTGTGTACGGCGACTTTTGCCCTAGAAGGCAGTCGCCAGATGGGTTCTCAAATTTAAAAAAAAAAATGAAGCGGTCCTCATTTAAATGGGAAGTTCCTTAATCTAAGGCTAGGTTTGGGTATGTTTTTAAGCACGCCCACAGCTCTTCCTGTCGGATACGCGTGTCTTTATTTAACAGGAAAGAATTCACTTTCAGAGGTGTGAACGAGAGTCAAAATGATTTGGGGACAAGTTCTCGCAGACCCCTGCCCCCGTCTCCAGGAGAATGGAACCGCACACTCAGACAGCATTCAATGCACACCATCATTTCGCTGAAGGCTGCCGATGAACTTAAGCTCCAGATGCAGAGAACCCTTTAACGCCAGGTGTTATCCATTAGCTTGTTCTCGGAAGGTGGATTCGAACCCACACACCGGTCTCTGCCTGAGGACCGGTGCCTTCAGCATGTCCCAAAATTGGAGCATAAATGTCGATCCTAGGGAGATTACACTCGCTATGCGTCTTATATAGTGCACTCTGTGCCTGTATGTGCTAGCCCGGCACTCCTTCAGTCTCCAACGGCTGTCATTGCATCCGATAGAGATCATCGATGCCAATGCGGCTAGAGACGCCAGTCATGCACGAAACCCTTTGGGTTTATGGGTATGAAATTCTTTCGAGAGCATGTTGAAGGTCCCAGGCTAGTGGTGCCCATGGTTCTGCACAAGACGCCACCCTTGAAGGTACCACCTTTGACTATTTATCGCTATGCCTCTGCTCCCAAAACTTCCACATCGCCTGGCAAAATGCGTTCAAGCTTTTTTGGAGCACACTTCGTGTCACACTGGAACTGTGCCAATGTACAAAGATGGCGCCATGTTCCAAGAAGGGGTAATCTTCCAAGCCGTATCTCTCCTGTTTGAGCTCAGCGGGTCTCTACCGGGCGTGGCGTCTGTCTTTACGGCTGAGCTCTTTGCAATACACCGTTCCTTGTTGGAGCTAACGAATTGTACGGGTTCGGAGAGCTTCATGTCGTTTTCTCTCATCTTCGAATAGTACACATTCGCGGGACGCATTTGTATTTGAAGAGAGCTGATTTG
Source organism: Ceratothoa steindachneri (assembly GCA_963969495.1). NCBI lineage: Eukaryota > Metazoa > Arthropoda > Malacostraca > Isopoda > Cymothoidae > Ceratothoa > Ceratothoa steindachneri. Next base: position 64,881,357 of record OZ018321.1, on the reverse strand, counting down.
CACCTTACTGCGATGACTGCGCTGTCCCCCAGACTGTTTTGCATATTCTCGTTGAGTGACCCATTCTGGGTGATCTTTGCTCACGTTACCCCTCCTGGTAGCGGGACAAGCTGGGTCGCTACCACATTGCCCTTGTACTCGAGACATGATCGCCACACAGACTTGTGGATTATATGACTTTTGGGAGAAGGCTTGCCTACTTTACTTTATTTGACTCGCTTTGTTTTTGGTCGCATGTTCTTGGAGGTGAGGCCGGGGGAAGGCGGGCTTTTCCCCAATGACGGAGCGTAAGTCCTTCTTTTTGCTTTTTTATTGCTTCTTGTTTTGTTTGTTCGATTTTTCTTTGTTTAGTTTGGTTTGTGAATTTGTAAAGTAGGCTAGCATTAGACTAACTTTAATTAGGACGACTTCTTCCCCTGAAGTTAGTCACAAGATTTATTTGAAATAAAATCGTCCAGGAAACATTTCTAATACATCTTTTATGCGAGCTGATCTTAAGGTCTTTAAATTGGAGCCAAGCGTGAAGTCTATAATATTATGTCAACTTATGACAAAACAGGTTTATGTGAGGCTGGTAAATTAATAATATAGGCAGAGGAAGACCTTAAAAATGTAAGACCGAGCGAGCCATTAATCAAATTTTGATGAACGACCTTTTCATCATGGCTGCACCATTTTCTCAAGAGATTAATTATCTTTTAGCCCTCAATGTCTACAAGCAGACTACCTCATTTCGGCTTGATGAAGACACTATTCACCGTCACAAACCTGCATTCAAGCCATTGATAGTCCGATAAACAAAAGGCTCGTTTTGCATTCGCCACTGAGCACGTTGTATGTACTGATTCCCAATAAACAGACCAAAACATTGTCTGTCCATGTAGAGGGATCCACTAAAAAAGTAGTATTCCTCACCTCCTAAGATATTACTTCGGGAGAGAAAGCGGGCCGTTACTCTCTCTCCCCCCCCCCCCACTTCACCCTTTTTGGACTGGCCACCAGGTCACTGAGAAATTCACACCGAGGCATGACGCTGAAATTGAAGGCTCCCTCCCCACCGTCTTAATCTTCCCTCCCCCCCGGGTCGGGAGATTACTCATCTAATTGTAGATTTGCCTCGAACAAATTTTTTGGCTTCAGCCGCTGGTCGTTCCGTCAGGCCTGCTGATCCCGGCCTCTTACACTTTCCCGTAAAGAAACTCTCGGTTGTCCCGTCCGATAATGAGGGTTTGAGAAGGCCCCTCTTTCTCACCCTGCTTTGGAGAAATCCTTGTACATATGCACCCTTCCAAGGATTACCCACAGATTAGGTTAGACGACGCTTTCCCGAACAGAGTTCGATTCGGTCGTAAGCCATGGAAGAGCTGGAGATCACGCTCGTATCTTCGGGTCAGGGAGAATAGTCTCTTGAGACAACGTCAGCCTTTCTCAACCGCCTTCGGATCAAGGATTGGAGAAGCCGTCCTCTGAAGTTATTCTGGTGACCTCTTGAAGATAAGAAGCCCGATAGCTCGCTCAATCCGAGTTTGGAGAAGTCATCTCCCCCTCCCTCCCGCCTTCGAAGTTCGATCGGTGTCGTTTTGAGGACAAGAGGCCCGATAGCTCGCTCGATCCGAGTTTGGAGAAGTCACCTCCCCCCTTCAAAGTTTGTCCGGTGACCTCTTGAGGAAAAGAGGCCCGCATTTCACTAAATCAGAGTTAGGGAAAGTAGCATCACACTCTTCGGGTTCTCGGCTACTCCCGTGAGTAATCAAGGTCACCAAGAGCTCCGCCCAAGTTCACCCCGCTTTACTATCGAGGTTCAAAGGAACTAAATCGCTCACTACCCTAAATCTCCTATTATAACCATTTAATAACCCTGTTATCCAATTATTATTCGGAACCTAATTCCGTCTTATTCATGTACCTATATATTGGGTTGAGGAATAGGTTGTTGCGGTTTTATCAAATTTATTCATTACCATTAACAATTTTAGAAAATATTCATTTTTAATTGAAAATAATATGCAATTTAATCAATAATGTATTCTCCGTTGTTATATACAACTTCTTCCCAACGTTCAACTAGTTTTCCGATGCCTCTGCAATAAAAAACTCTGGATTTTGAATCAAAGAATTCGTCTAACCAGGTTCTTAATTCTACATCAGTATGAAACGAAACGCCGCGCAAATTGTTGGAGAGCGATCGGAACAGATGGAAATCCGATGGAGCCAATTCTGGCGAATAGAGACGATGGCGTTTGGATGGCGTCTTTTGTCATATTTGGAAAGTGAAGACGAGCATTTTGGTGTTGCAGAAGGACTCCATAACGTCGATGAGGTCGCTTTTCATGAATAGCTTCGGCGATTCGATACATTTGTTGAACGTAGAGTTCTGCATTGACAATCTCGTTGTTCGCAAGAAGCTCATAAAGAATGATGCCTTCACAATCCCATCACACACACAGCATCGTTTTTCGTGGATGAACATCTTGCTTTAATCGCGGAAGTGTTTTTTTTTATTGGGGCTAAGCCATTGTTTTCGATGGTTTATGTTGACATAAACACACCACTTTTCGTCGCCAGTGATGATGGCGGGAAGAAATATGTCCTTATATCCACGAGTAGCCTTGTGACGAACAAGCAAACCTGCAGCAATCGTGGAGCGTTGAAGTTTGTTGCTTTCGCTCAAAGCGTGCGGAACCCATGCACCGAAGGTGATTCACTACAGTTTTCTGATCACACGCCAATTGTACAGCCAATTCTCGAGTCGATTTACGAGAATTTTCATGAAGAAGGTCGTTCAATCGATCTTCATCCGAACGGAGGGGGCGACCAGAACGTTCTTCGTCATTAAGATTGAAATGGCCGTCTTTGAAACGTGAAAACCACCATTGAGCTATCCTTTCTGGTAAAGCATTTTCTCCGTTCACAGCACAAATATCACGACGAGCTTTGGCTGCGTTTGCATTGTTCCCGTCTCGATTGAAAATGAATAACAACAAGTGTCGAAAATGCGCCTTTCTTTCAACTTGACATTCCATTTTGAGGGTACAGAATAAAAATGAAATTATCACAACTTTTAAGTAAACCGCAATGACTTATTACTCAACTTCCAGACGTAGCCTAAGCAAAAGCTTAATAGTCTACGTTGTTAAGAGACGTAGCCTAACCTTTGCAAATTTTGCTCTCATTATTTATTATTGTTTCTTAATATGTGCACAAATCACGTCAACAAAACTTAAATCCACACAACATTAAAAAAAAACGCAAGAACTTATTCCTCAACCTAATATATCCATATTTATTGTGTAACTTTTATTTAGTGTGTATTAAAATCTATTTTTGTCGTTGTGTTTGGAATATTCCTTGGTCACGCAGCTGCAGCTAACTATTTAAATCGCACTCTTAGAATAATAACAGTTGTTGCCTTGCTTAGCCTACCTTGGAGCCTGTGTTGTATATTCCCGTACACTTGGTCATACTTCGACAGTCCATTCAACCCAAATAGTGTGAAGTTTGGTATAAGTGTCATTGGCTGGGGCATGATTTCATTAGATGGCACCAGGCCACTTTTTCCTTACGGGGGCTAGTTAATGCAGAAGTGTACGAGGACTTACTGCGACATCATACTTTGCCCTATTTTCCAATCTATGAAGCCTTAACCTACAACTTTCTATACAGGATAACGCACCTGCCACATGACTAATTTAGTGAGGAGCTTTCCATTGAAAGTGTTCGTAAAAAACTCAGAGAGGTCTAGAGCGAGGAATTCGAAACATACCAATAACTCTGGGAAATGCTTCAAAATAAATGGAGCAAGATTAACTGCGCATGATTTTCACTAGTTGGTTCGTTCCGGTGGCAGATATAAAGAAAGCATCATCGAGAATAAAGACCTTCAGACCAAATACAAATGGCTTATAAGTTGTACAGATCTTTTCCAATGATAATTTAATCGCAAGAGTTTAATAGAAATTTATTTTCCCTGTCGTTCGTATCATTTTGAAGACTTCAACTTTTCTATTAAACTGTTGATCTGCCGAAAACTTTTGTTATATTCATCCAAATTGCATACCCTTCACTAATACGTAATTTATACCTGTAAGTTCTCCTACACCCATTTTGGAAAACTTGGACATTCTCTGACATTTATGGAAGATTGATAAAAATCCAGCCGTTCGGATTTTGGGGGCAGTAGTGTATTTCCCTCTGCTCTGTCTAAATCTTAGTCGATTTTGGTAAACATAAAAATAGTTATACAAATTTTTGAAAAAAACTTTAAATTTAAAAAGCCCATTCCTCTGTTCTCGTTCGCGTTTCTTAGTTCTTTATCCCAAAGTGGTGCACCAATCCCCACCTCTTAATCTTCGTGTTCTTCGGTCACAATTGGTTCTTGGATTGCGTTATGATAATCGTCAAGAATTTTCTGTCGTGTTTTTTTTCATTACTTCATATTCACTTTACATTTGTTTCATTTCTGTCAGTTATTTCCTCATAGGTAATCATACTCTCGTTGGAATATTCATTTTTATTCTCTTTTACCTAACTAAAAAAATCCCTAATCCAGACTTTCTCACAGGTATCATTTGAACATCTGCTCCATCCCCATGAGCTCCATTCCCTCTTCGCAATATTTCCATATAATTTCTGGTTTCCATTTTCTCGTGTCTCTTGAAGGGCAAAGTAGGCAGCCACACGGTCAGGTCCTGCTCATTGTTTCGCTCTGATGTTTTAATGCTGTCCATTGCTTCTTCGAAGAACCCCTTTTGCCTCTTCTTTCGGTACACTCAATTTCCCACCACCAATCTCCTCAGATTCTTCCCAAATAGGAATAGCGGGATAAAGTGGCCCCAGTTCATGTATAATTTGGGGTGTGAACTAATTTTCTCGTCTTTATTCTTTAATAGTTCATCGGGGATGAATTTGGTGCCTTCTCTACCTTCGGAATTAGCGAGATTTATTGGAGCTTAAAAGAGATCTTGGGGGGGTGGGGGGAAGATAGGGGCTGGGTTTCAGAGGAGATAGACCACGGCAGTCACGAAGCAATGGATCTAGGATGGCAAGCAAGCACTGGTGCATTTCTCGTCTCGAAATTTAAAGCGCAATAGCAATGAGGCCATATCGAGGATGAGAAAGTAAGGAAAGATCTGTAAAGAAAGAGGTGAAGGCAGAGGAAGTGAAAGTAGTGGCAGATATACAACTGCAGGGACTCGTACAGGCAGTGGTGCTAGCTGGTTAAAGAACTGCGGCGGGTAGTGGCGCCATAATTCAATTGTATTACTCAAGGTTTCCTTTGTATTAGGGGTGCATGCTTCACCATGCACCCCCTTACGTGGAATGGGGGAATACGTAGGAAGAAGAAAAAAAGATTAAGGGAGAATTAAAAGAGATGAAAATGACCACCAGAGAGAGAGCACCAGTTTCTTTCGGGGCAGTGGGTGGGGAGGGCGCGCCTCCCCTCTGGGTACCAGGTGCAAGCCTCCTTTGAATTACCTCCGGGGATTAGCACATTTCCCGGCGCGATCGCCGCCATTCGAGGTAGAGATGATAAACCGTAGAAGAATGATTGATCAGGACGAGATGCATTAATTATGTTATGGAGGCAGCCACAGGGTAGGCAAGCTCGGAATTCAGCCGTCATCATCATCTTCACGACTTCTCCATGGATACTTCAATACCAGGGTACGCTCTCCCCCCCCCCCCTGAAAATCATCACTTCATTTGCAGAATTCAATAAATAATCAATCTTTTTTTTACTTTCATATCTTTTAGGCCACTTAGAGTTCATCCCTAGGTAGAGGCTCCAAGCACTTTACATTGCAAGCGCCCCACACCCTTCATGTATGCGGTTACTAGGTTAAGAAGACATTGCTTGGCCACATTCACACAGCATCGGGAAGGAATAATGGACGCTCTTTATTCACAGCAAGAAAGCGACTGTATCCAATAGACTAATCTATCAGCGTACCCGATTCAGTCTGACGGTGGCTACTCATTGTCCTACTGACCGCAGTCCATCACTGCGTACATTACAGTTTACTTCGCCCTTCAATTTACTTTTATCTTACCCAATATCAGCTGGCTGTAGTTCATTTTATCTTCCTTAACTTGAACATTTCTTGTCATATTCAAGCCATCTTTTTAGCACTCTTCCAATTCATTATTCTCCCACGCTCACACTACTCCTGAGAATTTTACAGCTTCTTTCCACTAATAAATTCCTTTTAACCGTTCGTTACTTACTCTATCTACCTCTCCTACACACAAGATACAATTCAAATTATGTACTTACACTGTTTTTAATATTAATACTCATCTCGCACCATAGTCACACTGTAAAAGAACAAACTCTGCCCTCCTCATGTTATTTGGAGACCACGTGCCGTTGTATCCCGCCATGGAGAGCGTCACTTCCTGTTCAGCAACATTCGTGAATTTTCGACTCCTGATCGCATTGGGGAAATATTCCCCAATCTTGCGGAATCGGCCCGAGTCTTTTTCCCTGGTGACGAGGCGAGAAAGAACCGTTGTGTCTCGCACCATGCTGTTAAATGATGAATTGACTGCGCATCCGGATTAAGCTGTCTCGAGATTGTGACTCCTTTCTCTAAATTCCTCTTTTCCCTTCAGAATCGGGCATATAAATACTCGGTTTTGACGGTAGTTCGAGGAGTCCAGCACGCACCTCAAGGTCGTCTTCATCGTTTCAAGTCTAAGTCTCGTGAGCGTTTGTTAGACATCAAGACTTTATCCGCCGTGATTCTACCCTAGTTAATTGGTAGCTCCTGTGAACGGTAAGCCTTTGAATTTGCGCAACAGTCTCCCTTCGTTTAATCGAAGGGAAGAAAGTCCTCACCGATTACCTTTGAGGAAAAGAAGTTTCCTCTTCCAGTGGAATTACGAGTAATCCCACATTCCCCGTATAACGTCATCTTTGAAGATTGCCAATCTTCATCGGAAGGTTGGTTCGGATCGTGCTCCACCTGCCTTATCAGATCGTGCCCCACTTGCCTCATCGGATCGTTCCCCACTCGTCTCATCGCAAGTCCCGTAAGACTGAAACCCCCTCCATTATTAGTATTGTCAAGTTCCCCCTTTTGATCTGAGCCTAGTAACGCTAATCAATTAATTCTATTTGAGAATCCCTCCTCATAATCATTATCAAGAGTCTATTTCAATTCAAATAATTCCCTTTAGCCTTTTATTATTCTTATTTTGATCTTTGTAAATAAAATTATATTTTTGTTGTTTCATCTCTACCTAACCTTGAACGATACTCTCGGCCTATTCAAGTAAATCTCGCCAACCATTTATGCACTCTGTCTGGTTATTAAGGATTTGAAACCCAACGCCTCAAGTTTGACCTCCTAGCCGGTCGTTAATCCGTAAGAACAGTCCTTAAACGGTTCGCGTTCCAGTAGGTGATTAAGTCACCCCCCACATAATATATGAGTAGTGTATGGTATAGAGTGGTGTACCACGACACTCACTATTGTGTCAGTATCGATCCATTAAGGAGTTAGCCACATTTTTGATTCCACACTGGTACGGTTCATTTCCTGGGGATCATGCCTAAGATAGGTTGATATCTTTTTCTTTTTCCAATTTCTAGTAAAAGCCCAAAAACCGAGGGGTATAAAGGACAAAAACTAATAAAAGTTGAAAGAATGATAGTCGCTCTCATTTATTTTGTGGCTTTCTTGGCCAAGCGGATTTTTGTCGTTTAGGCGACGGACCTGGCGTGATTTCAGCAAAAATCTCTGGTACACTTATGCTTCTAAGCGCTCTGAATGCACAAGTGTACCTTGGAATTGTGCTTCAACAAAATGCTTTGCCTCATCTGCGAACCTCCGAATTCCAACTTGAAATTTTCATGCAGGAGACCGCCCTCTGCCGCTACAAGGTCATTTTGGTGAAGACCTTCTTGGATGAGGACCTATAGTTATGAAGTGTCCTGTAAAGATTGCACATGAATACCATCGAAAATGTTATTCTTCTCTGAAAGATATCACCAGTGGACGATATCTTGTACGTCATTCTTTGACACTTAAGCGAACAAGGCTTGGCCTTTCTGCTATCTTTTTAGTCGCGAGCGACTCTACATATCACTATATCGGTCGGTCGGTCGCCGTTTTTCTTTTTTTTGTTTTTGTAATAACATTGTAACTATTCGGCCGATTATAACGAAATTTGAAACCTTATATTGTTTTACATTCTCTTTCGAATAATATAGTTGCATAAGTCCTCCCGACGGTTGCCCGGGAATTATTTTGTTTTGGAATAATATCATAACTATTTAGCTGATTCTAATGAAATTTGAAGCTCTAATGTTATTTTACATTACCCGTCGATGATATAATTGCCAAGGATGAATTTTTCTTCCCAGATTCTCGACATATGAAAACCGAAATGCTTTTCTTAAGTTGGGTAGATATCACTTCACCTCGACTTATTCCCACCCAATATCTCTAATATCTTGAGTCTGCAACTTGTTGGAAAGTTTCTAAAATGTTAAGCTATCTTATATCCTAGACACCGGAAGTCGCCATTCTTCGGCAAACTGTGGCTTATTTAAGTTCCACTGCACGCCCAATGTTCTGCAGTAAGTGTAGCGCCTGTTATCCGTATGTTTCTATCCCAAGCTGATTTCTCCGCAGTAATTTTTGTGCTGTTTAAAGCATATACTAGAGCATTGTGCTAGGGTATCTTGGAAATCCTTAATAATTCTATGCAAACGAGGGGACGCCTCTACATTTTTCTCAGTTCTTACGAGAACGACGAAATAGGGTTAGCCCTCTCCAACTCCGAATGAGCTTGAAGAGAATGTCTCACATACACGTGCTCCCAGCATTATGCTTTTTACCATGGGCATCAACGGTATCGCATTGTTGCTGCTGGAAAATATTCTCCCCTTTTTTTCGATCTATTTTGGAGTGGCTCAAATGCCTACACTGGAGCGTTGGCTAAAATAGGCCATTAATTCCGTCACAATTATGCCGAAACGATGGGCTTTCAATTTTGTTTGTCCAATCCCAAGTTAGTGCACTTTTGCAACCACCGCAAACCGGAGTTTTATTAAGTTGGGTTTGCCTAGACGGGCTGAGCTAGCATCGATTTCCTGGTCATATAATCGCCAGACGTGTCAGATAGGAGACTCATAATTATCGCCTTAAAGTTTCTTTTAAAAAGAACCATTGAGGTTCTTAGTATTTTGTTGTTTAGCACCTAGGGCGATGACAAGGCTATCTTTGTTTTATTTTACTGTTTGTTTGTTCCTTCAAAAAGGACTCCGCATACCATATTAACTCTTGCCAACGAAAGTCAATTTCGAACTAGGGATTAGATTAACTATTTGGTTTTGGGAGCCAATGATGCATTTTTCACATCCCTTACAGAGAAAGGAGCTTTCGTGTCGACGCAGGAGAAATATTACTCCATCTATGTCCTGTCGAACATACTGACGGAACGAGCTGTCATGTAATGGAGAGCTCTCTCGAACTTTACTACGAAGTCTGCCTAATCACCTACACTTTAAACCACATTTTGTCCCAAGGTACTTATATCGATATGCGAATTTTCTCCCTGTATCATGAAGGGAATCTATTCGCAACTGCTTGTTTTAAGGGCCGGGCGTTGACTTATGCAAACCATTTTGTAGTGCAGTGGGCATTTTAAAGGAGGCAGGTCCCCTTCGTAATATTTTTTTGTTTTTAAATTGTTGGTGACTACTTTAATGCTTGAGAGAGGCAGACTTGCACAAGTTCACCTAGGCGTGCCTATTTTTTTTATTTAGCTCTCTCTATTTTCTCTTTTGTCTATGCATCATGGGTCAGGTCACTCCTTCGGACTGAATAACAAAGGAGATTAGAGACTTCACACAAGATTTTAAACTTGCGTGCTCTTCCACTTTTCCCGTGACCGCACCCCCACTCACCAATGCATCAATGATATCACTTCATTTCCTGCTCACTCCCAAATTGGAAACTCGTAGGACGCAGCACTTTCGGAAGGAGCACTTCCCTGAACCGCTCTGCCACCACTACTCGATACAACAGAGCTAATACCTATTTTGGATAGAATATCCAACTCTGAATGAGCCTCTTGAGTGGGATTTGTCCAGTTCCGTCACGGGCCTCGCGAGGATCCCGTAGGGCACCAAATACTGCGCAGTGATTGTTTTTTGTATTTGTATTGTTAGTCTATCACTTAGCGTATTTGAGGGGGCTGTTTTTAGGAGGTGCCAGCTGATTGCTGTACAATTAAATAAAATAGATAAAACCTAAAAAGTGAGTGTAAATATTGTAAAACAAAGGAATAAATTCCATTTTTCTGAAGTGATTTTCACTCAGTTCTATTTCTCAAGCCTCCTTTCAACATTCTTTATATCTTTATTATCCTGTCTCTGAACTCTATTTTGATCCTTGAAAAACATTTTCCATTTAATTCTTCAACAATTTATCCCTAATATTTCCCATTCCCCTTTAGACAAAGAACCATTCCATTTTGTCGAGAATCCCTTCTAAATCACTTCACTTGATTTCGAGTTACCATATTATTTTGTTGCTTTAGTAGGGAAAGGCGAGAAAACCTTATTGTTTGCCACATGGATTTTAAAAGGTCTGAATTGCGTGATTGATTCAATGACCTTTATTACCATAAACATCAAAACTCTTTTTTGATTTAGGGCTTGAAAGGACTTTTATTTCAAACTGGTCCAGGCAGAGATTTTCGGGCTAAAAAAAAATAACGACCTCGGAAACTGTATCAATGTCAACCTTAATGATTTCAGAGTTTCTCTGAATGACAAGGAAAATAAATGTTAAACACTATGAGGGAGTGGATGCTCCCCCATCCTCTCACAAATGAGCCGCTGGTCGTTTACCACAACGTCCTGTCAGTGAAGAGAGCGCAGCCCGACCACTTAACCTCCTTTCTTCTCACCCCTCGTCTCGAGAAGAAGCTGAACTGTTTTCCCCGACCACATGATGCAATAATCAGCTCAGGTCAGGAACCGAGATCCTAACATCAGTTAAAACAGCAAGATTTCCCCTAAGAGCTGGTATTTAATTTCACCGCATATGCGAAATTGGAGGAGCGTCGCCCTAAAGCCAAAAGGTCCCTCAAGGCCCGATGTACGACGCTCTGAGAAAAACCGTTGGAGGAGGAACCTTCAAGTGGCCTGTCCACAAATCCCACCCCATCATGCCCCTACCAGAGTAGGGTGGCGACCTATGGAAGGAAAATATCTTTGGAAAAACGTGGTAGATTACGTTATTTATCAAGGCGACGATTATCACGGAAAGAGACCCGGGCTACCAACAGAAGGAACTAAGAAGAAGCTCATCCGAGGATAGTTCCTGGTGGTCACACCAAACTTTAAGTTAACTTGACTTAAGAAGCAAGTTTAACTAACTCTCGTCGAGAACCCCCCCCCCTATCCTGGTGTATCCCAAAGTACAAAGATAATCCTGGTCTTTGAAGAATACCGGAACTAAGAAGAAGCTGATCTCGAGCCAGTTCCTGGTGGTCACACCGAACTTTAAGTTAACTTGATTTAAGAAGCAAGTTTAACTAGCTCTATTCAGAGAAACCCCCACCTATCCTGGTGTATCCCAAAGCACTGAGATAGTTCTCGCCGTTGAGGAATACCGGAACTAAGAAGAAGCTCATCCTTGAACCAGTTCCTGGGGGTCATAACGAACTTTAAGTGAGTTTGATTTAAGAAGCAAGTTCATCTTACTCTCGTCAGAGAAACCCCCCTATCCTGGTGTATACCAAAACACAGAGATAGTCTTCGCCCTTAAGGAACCCCCTAAGTGAACTCCCTAGAGCACTCCCTTGAGTCAAAGGATTCAAGCATTGCCTCATCGCTCGCCAGTGCGAATTATTCCCCAGAGTAATCCAAAGAGAAGAACGAAACATTCCAGTTAGTCGTGATAAGCAATAGTAGGTTCAAAAACATGTAACTTTGCTTTTGTGGACTAGGTTTAGTTATTCGTTTTTTTGTAGTTCACTGGAACCCCCCCCCCCTCCTCCCACATTAAGTTCTTCGAAGGAAGGTATGTGAGGGAATACATGCTCCCCCGCTCACAAGTGAGCCACTGGTCATTTACCACCAAGTCCTTTCAGTGGATACAGTGTAGCCCGACCACTTAACCTCCTTCGTTCTCTTTTCTCGTCTCGAGAAGAAGCTGAACTGTTTTCCCCGACCACATGATGCAATAATCAGATCAGGTCAGGACCCGAGACCCTAACATCGGTTAAAATAGCAAGATTTCCCCTAAGAGCTGGTATTCAATTTCACCGCATATGCGAAGTTAGAGGAGCGCCGCCCTAAAGCCAGAAGGTGCCTGAAGGCCCGATGTACGACGCTCTGGGAAAAACCGTTGGAGGAGGAACCTTCATGTGGCCTTTCCACAAATCGCCCCCCCCCCCCATCCCCACCTTCTGCCCCTACCCCAGTGGGATGGCAACGTATAAAAGCAAATATCTTTGGAAAAACGTGGTAGATTACGTTAGTCATCAAGACCACGAAGAGACCCGGGCTACCAACAGAAGGAATTAAGAAGAAGCTCATCCGGAGCTAGTTCCTGGTAGTCATACCAAATTTTAAGTTAACTTGATTTAAAATGCAAGTTTAACTAACTCTCGTCAGAGAACCTCCCCATCCTATCCTGGTGTATCCGTAAGCACCGAGATAGTCCTCGACTTTGAGGAATACCGGAACTAAGAAGAAGCTCATCCTCGAGCCAGTTCCTGGTGGTTACACCGAACTTTAAGTTAACTTGATTTAAGAAGCAAGTTTAACTAACTCTCGTCAGAGAACCCCCTATCATATCCTGGTGTATCCCAAAGCACCGATATAGTCCTCGCCGTTGAGGAATACCGGAACTAAGAAGAAGCTCATCCTCGAGCCAGTTCCTGGCCGTCACACCCAACTTTAAGTTAACTTGATTTAAGAAGCAAGTTCATCTTACTTTTGTCAGAGAAACCCCCCTATCTTGGTGTATACCAAAACTCAGAAATAGTCTTCGCCCTTGAGGAACACCCTAAGTGAACTCCCTAGAGCACTCCCTTGAGTCAAAGGATTCAAGCATTGCCTCATCACTCGCCAGTGCGAATTATTCCCCAGAGTAATCCGAAGAGAAGAAAGAAACATTCGTTCACTGTCCTGTGGTGATATAATTTCCTACCGAAGGCGTGTGGCTACCCATCTGCCACACACGCCAAAGTCCTTTGTGGCTTTAAAGCTATTTCTTCCGTACGAACACATCTGGACAAGCGTCACGCGTCATCCCGGCAACAACGTTCCTGAGGTGACGTAACGATTGCGTTCAAGGTCAGACTCAAACCAAATTCTAGTAGTATTCTATAATGGTATTTAAACCCCGGTATCCATTTCAGTAAAGTCCGTTAGCATTTTTTTTATATTAAAGTGAGCTGTGGGTCAACCATCACTATAATTTGAAGCATGTCATTTTAGAAAGCCTCACTTAAATTTGGTGAATTTATTTCTGTGTAGTTAAGGTGTCAAATTTCGTTGCTTCATGTTTTTTGTTTTAATTAAAGTTTTAGTTTTTTTAACAATTTTTATTCATTTCTCGAAACGCTAAACAAAGCACTAGGAACCCTCAAAGATTAAAGAAGAAATAATCCCATAATAATAACAATAATAATCAAATATATAGCACTCTTAGAGATAAAACGTAATCGCGGAGTTTTGACGCAAGTAAACAACCCATACGTACGAACTCCAGCCATCACTTGGTCCTTCCTATATCACGACAAACACCAACATCCCTCTTCAGCTTGATACCCATTAGCATCAGAGGCAAAATTGACTCGGTTCTGCTCTTCATTTTAAATTTGAGCGAGGAAACATGGCAGCAAATGTTTGCATTTTATAGGATAGGTGAAGATTACATAGAAGGCCTAAATTATGTTTGGCTCTGTAAAAGTGTACTTATGTTTGTCAAGGGGCATTTAGAACACGCTGACTTTCAATAGGTTGACCACCTTCAAGTTGATTACTTGATCAAAGTTTTTAAAACCTAACACCTCCTAATTTAGATACTCTTAACACGATTTTCTTGAGTTATATTATGGGCGAGGAACGAGGTAGGAGATTATCCGTTCTCTTTCCTTCTGCAATCTTTTTAGGTCAGGCCAGCGTTTAAAGTCGATATTCTATTCGGAGGGTATATTTAATAACTGTCTTTTGTACAGTTTTTACCACTCAATCACAAGGCTTTGTACTTATCTCGACAGGTATTTGGGATCCAAACCAAAGGTCCCCCTCAACTTATGACTGTCCATGCAATATTGCTTAGACTTAAGGTTGTCGAAATGCATCCACCTTCTCTAAGACAGGATCATATCATTCTTTTTATTATTTACGTTTGTAGGTTCCTTTTATTGAGCTGTATCCTATCTTCCTATTTTCTGTCTGTTTTCCTAAAGCTACATTTCCATAGGCCACGTCTGGTTTCCATTTATAAATTAATCTTTCACTTTTTGCAGGGAAAATTAATATAAAAAGAAACACAAGTAATTTCTTCTGATTAAATTTGACATTTAGCCTGAAGTTTGGGTTAAACTATCTTAGTTTTCCTGTTCTCCCTCCTTGCATGGTTATAATTCCAATTCCCCGATAAAATAGTAATTTCTGGACCAATTTTACAATTCTGTTTGACTTGTACGAAGAAGTGTAGTGGAATGGGGGTTGTTGAAAATTGAATGGGTACCGGAATGTAAATGAGAGATGAAACAAAGTCATTTGCTTAAAGGAAAGCTGCTTTAAAAGCCGGGCAAGAGGGGTACATACTGACCTACAAACAAACGTACACGTACGTGACTGGATTCAGGTGTACACAAAAGAACTCGGGTCTCTGCATAGAGTAGCAAAGTCACGCGTACGCTCCTCCTCCACTTTCTCACAAGAATGCCTCCTTGATCCACAGATGAATTCAAGTGCTGGGAGCCAAAAATCACCTATGCGTTGGAAGAGCTTGAATAACTTTGATTGTTTATATTCAATATGAATGCAATCCACGCTCAGATTTCTCATGTTTCGAAAAATAAATCCCCGCATGAAAGGAAACTGCTCATCCGACCGATCCATATATCCTCAGCCAGGAAAGAAGGGCGAGAAGGCAATTTAAAATGCACACCAATAAAGGAGAGGAATAAAGAAAAGTATGGGAGGAGGAAATGACTTAAGGAATTTTGTCAATCCTATTTGTTGAGTCGAGCTGAAACATATCAATTTTACATGTGAATTTCTATTATAGTACAACAGGAATGGTTCCTTGCGATCTAGTTTTATGTGCCTCAGTTTGATGCAGTGCCATATAAAAAGAGCAGAACTCCTGTATTTTTATCACATCTTACAAAATTTTGCTAAAGAAAATCTAAGCTTTCCAAAATTAGAGTAAAATAATTAATAGATTTACACCACGTATAGGTAAAAGTTATATAAATTTAGATGAATCAAACGAAAGTTATCAGAAGATAAACAATTGGCTAGAAAAATTGAAGAATCTAAAAGGGTACAAAAGATAACAGAAACGAATATCTATTGAAAAAACGATTAAATTACATTGTACAACAAAAATGTGACTTAGATCGTACTAAAACGGTATAATTAGAAGGTGGCGAAATTATTAAGATCATAAGAAAACCAGAGAAAAATTACTCACCTTTGTGAGATAGCATTTTCTCTGCTAAAGATAA
Source organism: Ceratothoa steindachneri (assembly GCA_963969495.1). Lineage (NCBI taxonomy): Eukaryota > Metazoa > Arthropoda > Malacostraca > Isopoda > Cymothoidae > Ceratothoa > Ceratothoa steindachneri. The sequence goes on along the minus strand of OZ018321.1, from coordinate 64,865,643 downwards.
TATTGATTTGTAAATGAATTTTCAGCACCTCGTGGACCGGCATTTTATCCTTTGTTTCATCTACATACTTCCAAGCTATTCTCAATTTATATCAAACTCAAATGAGAGATTCGATTATATTTATTAAATAATGAAAAACAAGGGGTGCATCTATAGCAGAAAGTTTTAGAAAAAGAGGTTCTTTTAGAAAGTTAATAATGAAAAGGTGTAAAGGTGTGGAAGATGCCCGAATTCAAGTCGTGGAACTCTTGCTTCGCGTTTATGTGCATCAAATCTTGTAATTTTCTTGGCAACTCTATGAATCAAGGTTTCACAGTTCCTCTTGATAGCAATCAAATGTCATTTCCTCGTTCAGTGTTGTACAGGAATTATAACATAAAGCCACAAGGAGGGCCAGACGGACATATACGTTAAAGTCCCCCTTCGGAAAGAGCGAGAGAATCGAGCCACATGGGGAGAGGCGTGGGAACGTTAGCCGGCTGACTAACAGTCAAACGGCCTACCCTTTGATCTTCCCTCCGCATAGGTAGTCGGGAGCGAGCTGCTGTTTCCAGGTGACCACTAAAGGCCATTATATAGCTCTCAAAAGATCCGATTACCTACGAAGCCCAGAAGCCCGCGGTTAAAGCGCCCCCAAAAGCAGTTCGAGATCAAAAAGAACACCAAGGATTGTGACGGTCGTCGGTGCCTCTGATTAAGAAGCGGACCTGGTTCGGCGGTACACTCCTCCCCTCACCCCTCGCACGACCCCTAAGAGGCCTCGCCCCTTCCCCTTTTAATGGGGCAGTCGCCAGGCTATAAATAAGCCCCATAAGGAAAGAAAAGAGATTATTATTCGTTCAGAGACGATAGAGGACCAGATCGAGGAGATCGGTCCTTCACCCAGTTTCGAAATAACTTATAAAACGTCACGTTTTCGTATCGGTGCCATACCGAAGTATCCTTCACAGGCTTAGTAAGAAGGCTGGCTGGATCACCATTCCTAGTGCCAAAACAGGAATTTCGCAAGTAAGATAAAATATTATTATTAGTCTAGGAGAGAGAGACGATAGATGACTAGAGAGATTGAATTCTACAACCTAGAAGTTCGTTGCCTTTTCTCATCGGGGCCATACCGAGCTATCCTTTACAGACTTAGAAGAAGTATGACTGGATCACCATTCATAGTACCAAACAGGAATTTCGGGAGCAAGAGAGAAGAAAACCCGCTCACCCTCGAGTGACTCTCACAGTGCAATCTCCGTAAGAGTGAGAGGAGAAGAACTAGTCCCCAACGAAGTTCCATTTTGGAAGTACTTTAGAAATTACCTCGTATACCCAAACCGAGTTGGGCACCCGGCGTAACACACGAGGATTCTAAAAGACTACAAGAGCTACCCAGAAGAGTACTCCTTGAGCTAGAGAGCACAACACCTCTCTCCGTCTTTTAAACGTAACAGAGGCAAAGTTGCAAGAAGAATTTGACATCGCCCCCTCCCCCACTCCCCACCTTATTTCATGAAAGAAAAAACTCCAGCCGCTCGCCGTAGAAGAAGAAGCGTGGAAAAATCCAATATAGCGACATCCGTCAACCCCTGATCCTTTCAAGGTCTTGTAAGTCCGAATGACTATTTATATTTGTATTGATTTAGTAGGAGTTTAATACTGTACTCAAATTTATTAAAGTAGAGACAATTTTTAGTGAACCCCGTCATATTTACAGTTAGAAGAGTGAAACTTAAATTGGAGTTTAATGCTAATCTAAAACGGTCACCATAAAATAACTAATCGGCAATTGGTTTGTTTACTTGGAGCCTATTTCGAGTTGGGCATGATTAGCTTCTGAAATAGGCCCGGTTTCAAGCATTATTATCCCCGTTAAACTTATTATGTGATTATAAATATTTTATTTTGGTAGTTAATTGATAAATTAAAAAGATATACATATTTTTAGTTAAATTCATGGTGTTTCCTTGGATCCTTACGTGTTGACTGGCTCTTTCCTTAAAACGGATTAAACGCTGTGGGACTCTCAATAATACAGGAGTTAAAGTCCACTCAGCCAATATAGAAGTATTGTTGTCCTTCATAAGTAATAGGGACAGACTGGCGCGCTTAAGTCATTGAACATATAAATTCTCTGACAGAAACGAAAAAATATGTAAAGAAACACGACAATACTACGACAAGTGTAATCGAAGACTATCTGATGCAATGCTTGGATATCGATGTTTCGCTGGTCCTGGAGCTACTCAACAGAACAATAATAATTATCAGTGGGAAACATTTGCACAAGTTATAAGTAATTAGTGTTTAGTGTGGAGGCCTTTTCTCGATGATGCCTTGACATATACTTCCAGAGATACGAAGCAACTGTTGAAATTTTTGCTCTATTCATCTTGAAAAATTTCCTTCAGTTCTTAAACTGTTTGGCGGGGGGGATGCGATTCCTCGCTTTAGGTCTCTCTCCGAATGTCCTCCAAACATTTTCAATGGCATCGAAGTGTGGAATTTGTGCAGGCCACTTCATAAATGATTCATGTAGATGTTGTGAGAGAAATAGAGGTATTCAGATCTTTTGGGTTGGTATTGTAAAAATTGTGGAATGGCTGGACTGTAGCAATATTCGGATGTCTGTGTTTAGCAGGAAGTAAGTAAAGTTTTAGTTGTAGGCATCAAAGAAGGAGGTATAAAAGAATTTTGAACTTGTTAAGACTCACTTTTAGTTGTAGTCAAGACTGATTGGTGGAAAAACTTTTAGTGTAGTGGAAGACGAGTTGTTTGGCAGTTTATGAGATGAAGCCAATTTGATAGCGCAAATAGAGCCTGTGGAACAACCCTCCTCCCCCTTTCCTGCCATTGGAACCTGGATTAGATGAGATTAGTCTTAATTTTAATCCTTAAAGTTGAGCTAAGTGAGGCCTTTTCTGTTCGCGAAGAGGGAAAAAGTTTTAACCTCCATAAAATTTTTTAGGGTTGTGTGGTATTTAGTAAATGCTAATGTATATATACTCCGGTATGCGGGGGGAGTTATTCTTCTTGTAACCAGCGAATTTCTGCTAGTCTTACCATATTGATGGTAGATGGCCCTCGGCTGGATTTAGGTCGCGAAATGATTTCACGATGGTCGTTGATGGTACAACACCCTCCTTTTTTTTATTTTCCTCCCTCTTTCTCTTTTTGGTTGGCGTAGTTGTTAACGTTATTAGTCAATTGCGACTGGCATCCCTTTTCAATAATTGACAATGCAATTCTCATAAATTTCATGATGATAATCGAATCCTCCAAGGGGGCATATCCATATGGAAGGAAGGAGTACAGGAAGAAGTGGAATAGTGTTTTGCCCCAACCAACCATAGTGTAACCTTTCGTGGCCCAAGGGATACCCACCCATTCCATATGCCACGAAGGTGTTAGCATGGAGAACAAACGGGGGATGATAGAGATAGAGATTTTATAATTAGTTGTGGGCACGTGCGTGTGTAGGTGTAGTACGTACCGACCCGGCAATTTTAGTGCGCATGATTCAAACTCAACGCATCGCTTGATTGGCGGCTGCCGTCAATGAGCGGCGGATTTCCTGGCCCAACTCTCGCTGGAAATCGAACCCGGTACTTATGAGATCCAAGAGTATTGGTTATCTTGAATAAGCCATATGATGTATCTAAACAATGTAATTTTAAGCTAAGCTAAAAATTAATGTTACCTTAAAAACGTAGGACTTCATAACTAAAAAAAAAAATAACTGTCGACAAATTGCACATGTTCCCCATTTATGCTATTTTATTTATTTGTTGTATACATTGTAGATGTGGCTAAATTGTCATGATGTTCTCTCGTGTTAAATTCTCTCCGCGTTAAAATTTAACATATCGTTTTATAAGCTGAAAAAATTTAATTTTCATTGAGTTAGTCACCAGTGAGGTTTCAGTGAAGTGTCTAAATCCATGTATCTAGAAAATAGCTACACCTAGAATTATAAAAAAAAAAAATCACGCCGTAAAACCTCAAGCCGTAAAGGATGGCTGAAATAACAAGAAATTTCTTTCGACCCCCTCCCCCCCCCACACACACCGACTGAAAAAGGGTGGCAGTTGTGCAGTGTTAAACTTTGCATCAGAAGAAGCAGCACACCCTCTCTGGAGCAGTGCCCCCGGCAGGCTTAAACTCGTTGATTCTAACTGGGCTTTATTCCTTTTACCATTTTCATTTTATTCTTATGTCGACAGTTTCGTTACGAGCCTCTTTTAGCTAATTTTCCATGGCTGGCAGCTAATTTTGAAGGCAAATCACCCATCTGCTTTTGTCCTCCACCTTGCTTGCACACAGCTAGGGTGTACCATGTGTAAACTGGTACACCTAATACGTTCTCTGGCTCACAGTGTCGGATGATAACATTAGGCGATTACCAGCCTTACTTCTTTGTGAATCCTCCTATCCCTATTATTCTCTATGACAGACCCTAGTCAAACCCTTCAAATTTTTCTCTTAGTTTCTAGAGTTTCAGACGGCTCGTTCCACTTTCGGCCACCTAGAGGAACCCGTCGGAGTGGCTGGATACACCGTAAGGTCTCTACCTCTTGCGAGGAATGAAAGTCAGATAGCTGGAGAATGTATTAGGTGCGGGGTATGGTTGATTACCACATCTACTAGCCGTTTTAAATCCACATATGAGTTGGCTACGCTGCTTCTAGGTATAAGTTAAAGCGTAAGGCCAAAGACGCCGTATGCAGTGGGAGGGGTTGTCAAGGACGATTTTAGCTCACATCCGCAGGTCAATTATGCACATTTTAGATGTTTCTGATCCTATGGTGACTTATCTCTATACATCTCAAGGCATTAGCATGTCTTTGTATCCTTTTGCAAGCAACTATTTTTATATCTTTTAACAGCGCTACAAGCAAGGAAGTACCAGAGATGCGCTCAGAAGTAAAAAGCGATCCACTTACAAGAGCAGCTTTGTTTCCCGTAATTTCCGGGAAAGGCCAGGATTTTTATAAGTACCTCTTCGACAGTTGGAGGAGCTCTCTTCTGGTCGTCCTAAATTGGTGAAGGGGCTTCGCTTTCACGAACTTCAGCCTCTCTCAAAGAGTTTCACCTCTAAAAAGCAGGTGCCCTCCCCCCACCCCTCCTGGGCTTTCTCAGGGGCCCCTCCAAATTTCCTTGGGAAGAAGTTGCTTCCCCTTTTCATATGACTCTGGGTAAGATAACTTTTCCCTTGCCTCCTTCTACAGAGTTAGCCCTCTGCCTGGGATATCGGCGGCCGTGGATTTGCTTTCGCAGGTGCTACCAAAGCGACAAAAATTCTTAGACTGACCAATCGTTCACGAAGAGAGCACCAGAAGTTTTACGACACACACTCAAGAAGAAATAGGAGTAGTGTATATCCCCTTTAGGTCCTACCCTCTTCCTAAAACGGAAAGTAATGAAGTTTGGGTCAAGTTCTAGCCCAGGGGCTAGAAACCCAGGAATTAAACAAAACATGCACTCTCTTCCTTTCAGTGGAGATAGGCAGATGGCTGGGTCATTTGTCATTTCGGCAAATGAGGCATAGTAAGCCCTCCTTCCTCCCAAAATAAAGAAGGGAAGAGGTGGATTAATGGTTCCTGTCGGTCCCGGGATTTTCTCGAATGAACGGATCCCATGGCTACTCAGAAGGTGAATATGCGAAAGATGGTTCGCCCGTCCCCGGTGCCAGAGGGAAGGAAATCCTTAGCAACAAGCATAAGTATGAGGTGAGTTGAGTTATAGATACGTTTGATCTCCTTATTTAGAGGCTGCTCGACGTCTCCGAGCCTGCAGTATTTAATAGTTTGCTAGTAGTTTGCTTTAATAGTAGGAGCATGTTGCCGAAAGAACATATATTCCATCACTGCCAGGTACTATGCAAAGGTCTCAGTAGGGAATCGAAGACCATTCGTTTCTCGGAGTACTCTACTATTAATTTCGTGAAAAGAGTAGCCTACCTAATAAAAGGGACTCGTTAAATACTCTTTAAATTACATCATAGAATAACTGGCCTATCAATAAACCTGGAAAGCCTCAAGACTTACTTCTACCCTGTTCGTAACGTTCGACCATGCGACGTCCCCTGATTCGCTGCAAGCATGTTGTTGTACCTACCGCGTCAAGGCATTCGTGCCAATGACGCTGAGATGTTACCTTTGAAATCGCTTTGCCCAAACTAAAAGACCATGCAGAAATAACAGTTCGTGTCAATACGAAATCTCTGATAACTGTTCAGAGGCCTTACATGATAATTTTGTTATGTTAGTCAAGGGTGTGTGACATGTGTTTCACCTATAACTGCTTCCTCGAAGCAATGAGATTCCTACCTTTTTAAGAATGAGGTCCTAGATATTCAGGAATCGGACTTAATCTCTTTTCGAAAGGCGAAATAATTTGTACTGTCGCGACTCCGTGCAAACTGGGACTTGATACGCACCTCAAGAAAGGAAGCAACAAGGGAGCTTCGGCTCCGTCACAGCTCTACTGATGTTGGATGGACCCTCACGGCACTTTAAACGACGAGGTAACACCGACTCAAAAGTAGCCGTGTCCACCAATGGTTTTAGACCAGGAAGAGAGGAAGGCAGTTACGATAAACTCTGCCTCCTCTTGTACATAAGCCCCCGAAGTAAAAAGTGCCATTAGCGCATACTACGGTTAATGCTGGAAGCATCGCACTTGTCCATGCACTTGTCGTGAAATGACCAGACTTTCTCTCTCTCTCTCTCCCTCTATATATATATATATATATATATATATATATATATATATATATATATATATATATTGGGGCTTGGGGCCAAAGTGGGTTGAAGACCGTTAGTGAAATGGGAAATTGTTATGAGTCCAGTGGGGATGGTTTATTATTAACTTTGCGGGCTCCTTTTAAACAAATATTTCAGAGTGCAAGTTAGCTAAAGATTAAGAGGTAGCTGGTATGCACTGTGGTTGCAAAAGAAAGACAATGACGAAAATATATCTTTACTAAAAACAAAATGATATTTATATTTATACAAAAATTGGGTTTAAAGGGAATGGTCGCCCAGACGGAATTAAAGGTCCACACGAGGTACAGGTAGGTTAAGTCAGGGATTAAAGAGGTCAGATTCAGTTTGGTGATTTAGAGGGGGATTTTAAACTGGGGCGTTCACACATATAATGGAGCAATTAGGTAAACCAGATTCAAGATCAATCTGCAGGCGGCAACGGTTACTATTACCTTAAGTGCTCGTTGCCGAAAAGGGGCCAGTTCGGGTACGATGAATGCGACGGAAGAAGTCGGTTTACCTCTTGCTTCAGACAAGGGAGCACTTACCAAGCCTTCAGAGTTGGGAATCCTTGTCAAGTACTTTCTGATTGCAGAGTTCACTGATGTGGAAGCTTGCCGATTGACTATGGCATAGTTCAGCACGGATCGATTTAGCCTCCAACTCGAATCGAAATCGCCGCTGGGTGGGGGAAAAGCGTCCTTTAGTTCGTCCGTCGGAGTAGGTGTAAGTCTAACAGTGCTGCTCTCTAAACTCAGATTAAGCATTATATAGGCACCTGGTTAGGTGGCTCCAAACGCACGCGAATTTGGGGAAAAGTCGTCGACTCTTTCGGGGGAATAGGGAATCGTGATAACGTTGTTCAATCTTCGAGCAGTCTATGGGAGACGATGACATCGGTCCTTAGGCAAATACAGCTGGAGCGTGTAATAACGGCGTCAGCCGCCTCCTTGCCCAGGTTCAGCCATGTTTTCACAGCTCATGCAGTGATTTCAGGATCCACGTGGGTACAAAATAGCACGTGGTCGCCATTTGAGCTTATTCTGCTACAGCGCTTAATAGACTGACCATCTCCTTGTAGCCGTTCTATGATGCATCAACTTATACTGCTTGTTAGCTGACAGGCCAACTATAAGTCTCGAGTCCCGTCTTTGTGTCTGTGAAAGCATAACTTCAGATCCTAACGGTCTTGTAAACGATTAGTACAGCGTAGTAAGAAAATCATACCTCTGTGTGCCCCGTAAGGGGCGCGGCGATTTATTAACTTATATTCAGGACTAAGAGAGAAATGAAAGAGAAGAGAAAAGAGCGAAGGAACAAGAACTAAGAGAAGCTGAAGAGAGAAGAGCAAAAGAACTAAGAGCGACTGAAGAGAGAAAAGAACAACGAGAGATGGAAGAGGGTGCGAGAATAAGGCAGCATGAACTGAAATTAAGCCGTAATCAATTGGAGTCAATGTCAGTTAACTCCCCGACCGAAACTCCACAGTTCCCGTTAGTAAGATTACCAGTCTTTAAAGAAGGAGATGATTTTGGATCATATCTTTTGCATTTCGAGAAGATTTTTGAAATCAATAATTGGGACATCGAAGTAGATGGTGTCGCCAAATTGCTTCTCATCCTAAACTCACAGTTGAGAGACATATTCATTTCCCTTCCATCAGAGTCCACTGTAGACTACTCTACCCTCAAGTACGAACTCTTAGCTGCCGTGAATATGACCCCGGTCTTCTATCGTGCCCGTTTCGATCACGAAAAGATCCCTTCCGGTCAGACCTTTCGCCATTTTGGGTACACCCTCCAGAAACACCTCCAATTTTGGTTAGATGCATGTAAAGTCCCCCAAGAGTACAAGTTCCTTCTGGACTTCATCATAATAGGTCAATTCTTAGCTTCCCTGACCCAAGAAATCCGTGTCTTCGTTAAAGACAAGCGCTGCTCTACGTTCAAGGAATGCCTAGAAGAGGCTGATGTTTATGTAAGTAGCCTTTCTTGTATCCCAAGATTAATAAGAAGCGTCCCCCGTCTCCTCCCAATTTTAAGATTAATATCTCCAGGCTCCCGACAAGAAATACCCCTAAATTTCTGAAGGTTTTTAAGGCCCCTCGAAACCTAGGAACCTTCCTCCTTCGGAACCAAGAGACATTTAGCCCATAATTACCGCTCCCGCCGTGTCGGCATTCCCCAGAAGGCAGATAATCTGTTTTACGTGCGGAATAGAAGGTCATGTGCTCCCGAACTGCCCTCAGAATTCCCAATTTAGAAGCGTATTCTCCCATCAGGTATACCAAGTTAATGCCACTCCTGTTCCTCCCTTATCTCTCCAGGATACCACTACGTCTCTCTCGTCGACCAACAACTCCGGTCACCAAGTAAATTTTCTCTTTAATAAGAGCTCCCCTGGTGGTTTGAAAGTTGAATATGACACTGGGTGCACATGCATCGTGGTATCCGAGAATTTACTTCCCTCAGTTGGTCCTGACCACCAAAAGTTACCTCGGACGAGCGAATCGTTTCCCTATTGTAAAATGTCACATCGAATGTGAGTATTTGACTGGTTGGATCAAAGTGGTAAAAGCCCTAATTAAGTTTTTCTCTGTACTGATTGGTCAGAGCCCCCAGGTTACAAGTAACCCGATAGCACAACCCGTAGTAACCCGTGCTCAGGCTGCCAAGGCTTCCCAGGAACACGTTCTTTAGAAAACCATGTCGATCTGGAGATGGAGACCCTCCGAAACGAGGATTTTACCCGCGCCCAGAAGGGGTGCGCAACTTTCCTCCTCCTTTGAGCGAAAGCCAGGATTCAGGAGCAAGAGTCTTCCCGTGGTGGGAAAAGCATCTCATACCTTGTCAAAGATGAGCTATTACATCGTAAATGTTCCGACGGAACCGAAACTGAAACACACTCCTTGTGTGTTTTACGCTCTCACGTCCCCCAAATCCTCCAGATTTCTTACGATAGTTTATTCTCCGGTCGTTTTAGTCATAACAAAAGCGCTCAGATGGTTCTTAAGTATTTTTATTGGCCGGGTGCGGCCAGAGAAATTGTCGATTACTGCAAATCATGCGATGCCTGCCAAAGGACATCAGCAAAAGGGCCCATCAAGCCATCCCCCATTCAGAAAAGCCCGATCATCTCGGAACCTCTTTCTCATGTGGTGTGAAGGCTATCGCGGAACCCGGTTCACACGGCTCTAATAAATCACATAAGAAATTTATAGAAGACCATGGATCTAAAGGCCTACCAAAAATTCACCAGAATTTATCAGGTCGGTGCTAAATTACGAGGTTTCAGCAAGGGGTTAAATAAATACACACATAAAAGTATTAACCGTATTATTTACATCAAAATCAAAAGGAAATATGTTGACTGCTAACAAATTATACGGAGGTACATCACAAAATAATAAGAAAGGTCACAAATGCTTATCACCATCAAACGACCACAAGTCGTACGAACCAAAATACATATTCGCGCATACAAAATTGAGTTCTATGAATAATTTGCTTACAGCCGAAACGACACGCGCCGTTGAATCTGAAATAGGCTACGCTACTCTAGTGACAGGTGTTCCCGGAATAACCTCCCTGTCTTACTTCCCTTACCCGAAGGCCCAAAGTTACATGAGAAAACTTAATTAATTTAAAAGGGACGTAAGAAGAAAGAAATACTCCAAAATACCTGATACCAAAACAGTGAAGCAATAACCCAGGTCGGAAACCCAGGTCGGAAACCCAGGCGAAAGAGGCTCGGCGACGATGAGTGAATTCAACACAAGTCCACAGGGGTAAATGCGATGACGGTCTTCGGCGAGGAAAACCCCACAGGCAGCCATATCGGGGCGAAAGGCATCGAGACCACGGGGAACGATGACTCGAAGGCCCAACGATCCAAGAGAAGGAATTCGAGATGACAGAATTCCACAAGCAGGAGATGGCAAAATGACTAGAGGATAGCTTTCACGTGCCCAGTGTGAACGGCTTCCCAAAAGAGAACACTTTCAAACGTAACTGGAAGAGCACAATTTGATGCACCTAACAGAGGGACAGCAACAACGCTGGCAGGAATCAATGGCAAAAATTCCTTGCTGCACGAAGGAATCCAGTATGGGTCTCAAAAAATGAACAACGTCAAAGGTAAGTGACAGAAAACGATTCAGCGGAGCAATCAAGGTAGAATCCTCGCGATGCCTTTCGCCCCGAGGTAGAATCCTCGGGGCGAAAGGCATCGAGACCACGGGGAACGATGACTCGAAGGCCCAACGATCCGAGAGAAGGAATTCGAGATGACAGAATTCCACAAGCAGGAGATGGCAAAATGACTAGGGGATAGCTTTCACGTGCCCAGTGTGAACGGCTTCCCAAAAGAGAACACTTTCAAACGTAACTGGAAGAGCACAATTTGATGCACCTAACAGAGGGATAGCAACAACGCTGGCAGGAATCAATGTCAAAAATTCCTTGCTGCACGAAGGAATCCAGTATGGGTCTCCAAAAATGAACAACGTCAAAGGTAAGTGACAGAAAACGATTCAGCGGAGCAATCAAGGTAGAATCCTCGCGACAGAATAAATTAAAAGGACTCACAGCCCCATTTATATCCTTCAATCCGAAGGGAGAAAAGGAAAGTGGGGCACAAGGGAGGAGATGAGTTGCATCCCCTACGCAAATTAGGCTGGTAAGTTACACAAGTTTAGGCCCAAAATGGTAGCCTCGAAGCAGGGCGACTTGCGCAAAACACCGTAAACTATGATGAGAAAGGCAAGGAATGGGAATACCACCACCGGGACAAGAATCTACTGGGGAGTAGATAAAAAAAGAAGGGTAAAGTATATACAAAGGAAAATATATAAAATAATTACATAGGGGACCTACTTAAAGGTCAGCCCCTAGGTTGTCCTTTCCAACGATGTGGAAAACCCTAAACTTATAGGCCTGTAGGGTTAGAGCCCACCAAAGTAGTCTGTCGTTCTTGCCCTTGAAGTCAAACCTGGTAATGGCAAATACTATAGCCAGACACTCGCTCCCGATGGTCGAATACCTTTTTCCCCGGTCCAGGAGTTTCCTGCTAACATAAGCAACAGGATGAGGACATTTGTCTTGGTACTGTAGAATTACCGCTCCCAGTCCATAAAGAGAGGCATCGGTCCTGAGGACGAAGATTACCTGGGGATTCGGCAGTCTTAAACCTGGTTCTGAAGAGATTGAAGCCTTCAGATGGACGAACCATTCCAGGAGATCTTCGCTCCAAGGTAGAAGTTCCGGGCTGAACTTCCTTAGAAGGTCTAATAGTGAGCCGGTAAGGTCTGAAGCTCTAGGGATATAAGATTTATAGAAAAGAGACCAAACTCAGGAATGACCTTAATAACTTCTTATTGGGGGGGGGAGGTATGTTATTTATAGCTTCGACCTTATCATGCTGGGGTCTAAGGGATTCTCCATCAAGCACGAAACCCAGGTACTGAATAGAGCTTGCCCAAAACCGACATTTATAGGGTTTGACGGTTAGACCTTGTTCCTTCAGACGTTCGAACACGTGAGTGAGGGCTTCGACGTGTTCGTCCCAGCGCGTAGAATATACGAAAATATTGTCGAAGTAAAAACATACGTTCGAGAGACCAGCCAGCACAAGCCTCATCAGTTGGATGTAGGTCGCACAAGCTGTGACTAATCCAAAGGGCATTCGAGAGAACTCCATGAGGCCTAGATGAGTAGAAAAAGCGGTTAAAGTCCGGGCGTTTTCAGACAGAGAAACTTGATAGTAAGCCTTACACAGATCAAGTTCGCTGAAGTATTTCGCACCAGAAAATCTTTGGAGATCTTCTTCTATGCTGAAGGTAGGTTCGGCGTGGAACACTGTAACAGAATTAAGCTGACGAAAGTCGACGGCCATCTTAAAGGAACCATCGGATTTTCTCACCATGACAACAGGGGAGCAATGAGAGGAGGAGGAGCGCTGGATGATCCCTTGCTGGAAGAGGGTTTCTACGTCCTTCTCAAAGGCAGGCTTAAGGTGAATGGGTACTGGATACTTTTTTGCCTGGATACGATTGGTGGTCGTCAAATCAATGTCATGGGAGAGGGTGCAAGTACAACCGGGTTCATTAGAGAGAACAACCCGTACCCACCCATGAGTTCCTGGAGTTGGGATAGCTGATCCTGTTGCAGTATTCCAAACTCGGAGTGTTCAGACGAAAGAGCATCAATACTACCATCGAGTGTCAAAGGTAGAAGGAAGTTGTCCGAGTCTCCTTCCTGGACGATGTTTAATCTTCCTTCCCAGCAGCCATAAGTTCCTCCAGGGTGGAGGTATTGTCTAGAACTTCCACTCGTGTCACCGGGGCCTTGCGATGATACTTTTTCAAAAGGTTAGCATGATAGAGACGGGTTCCACGTGGAACTTCTATGAGATAATCTACCTTACCCCACCTCTCAAGTGCCTTATACGGGCCATTCCACAATTCCTTTTGGTCAACAGGTGTATTTACCCAGACGCTTCGTACACTTTCTTATTTTGATATATCTATTCTGAGGCGCGAATTGTTTGTTTATGTGTTGTCTTATTGACAAAGGTGTCTCTGACCTTTCGCGCATTCGTACATTCGTGTGTCCCGCGCGCACTTCAAATGGCCGCTTGCCTTCTATATATATATATATATATATATATATATATATATATATATATATATATATATATATATATATATATATATTAACAAATATATTTACATTCCTTATTTTGGTATTCAAATTCATAGATGCAAATTAATCTATACATTTTCATTCCCTTATTCCAAATTTAGACCTATTATTTTATATGTGTGGAGTGTGCTGGGATTTAATAAGACCACTGCGCAGGTTTTCGCTGAGCCTATTGAATCCTGCACTTTGGTATCTGTAGCCTACCTATTGCATAATAATCCGCTCACCACAATTGTTTCCATAATTTAATATTTATATAAAACGCTTCGCAAGATCCTTGTATTCCTTAGGTAATTGTTGTTCATTGGAAGGACTGTGTAACCTCGTGTTACAATCTGTTGCGGGAATTCTATATTCTTCACCAACTCTGTGGATATCCTTCCTTTCCCTTGTCTCTATGTCTCGGCAGGACCAACATATGCGATTTCACTGAGATTTACATTTATGGCTCCTCCTCTCTTGAGTGTTCGGGTATTTTAACTAAGACGATATCACCTCTTCTTCAAGAACTTTTTTCCAGAGACATTATGAACGAGATACCAAAATTTTCATTTCCTACGCATCTGAGGTCCGTTTTGTGGAAATCCACGGAAGTTTAATATTAGAGAATTACATACACATTCATTTTTATATGTAGTTGTTGCTACGTACCTATGCATATACATGCTCCGATTGCCCATAACCGTATGGCATAGGAACGTTTAGGATTCAGAACAACTTTCGTTTAGTATAACATTGTGTCAAACGGCAGAGTTAAAATGTTCAACTCCATCCCATTATGTCCAACTGTGCACACGCAGATGATAATGAAAACGTCATTTACTCTTTTTCCCTCGTTTTAGCTCTTTTTTCCTTTATCATTATGTTAATTATGGTAAATTGGATTTAATTAAACAGGAAATTCAGGACTTCAATGTGAAATGCCAAAGCGGTAGTGTGAATATGCCCCTAAAAAAAGACGCTTCTCTTGCTTGATCTCTACATACAACCTTCTCTGGATACAAATTACCCTCTGGATTATACGTGCAAAAAGAGAATATTCAAGTTGAAATGGGTTAGAGTTAAATTGAAATTCGAAAAGTTATTTATATTTCTTCAGGGAAAATCTTATTTGAAAACGTGTCTTAGTGCATTAGTAAGATGAGTTGTACTGTTATTTTTTTCTTATTAATAGAAAGGATTCTTCAAATAATAGATTTGGTTGTGTAGAAAAAAATCCGAAGAAAAACATTTATTTCTAGCTGAATCAATTCGCAGTTGATTATTATTGAACATTCGATCATTTTGCTATTGTAATAACCTGAGAATGTCTTCTCCGTTTTTCTATCAGAGCTGCTTACCTTTTCTCTCATAGCTCATTGTACTAAATAATTCATAAAATATAAAAGATAGCTCAAAATATTCAAATAAAAAGAGATTTAATTACATTTAATTGTTATTATCATAGTGTTTGGTAAATGATGTAATATATAATAAAATCCATAAAAGATAGAAATATTTAAAGAAATAAACACAAAATTCTCCTTGTTGACGCTGTTTTTTTGGTGTATTTACCTTGTTACACTAGCCTTTTTTCTGAACAACGAAGGGAACTTGTCTTCTGCACAGTGCAGGTTCCGCAAGTTCCACTCCAAATCGGATACTATGTGAGGCCTTTCTTTGTAGACAGCATTAAGCCAAGGTGTTTTTCGAGCTGGAAAAGGTTTATAATACGGTATCACTGAGACTCCACACGTGATGAGGGCAAGGGGACGCCCCCCAATCTTAATAGAGCAGAAAGAGGGTGTCCGAAAGGGAAGTAACCTCACTGTTCCACTGTTTGCACTAGGCATCAACTGTATCACCCCGGTCCTTACGGAAAATGCTCTCGCTGCGCTCTACCTAGGCAAACAGATGGCAGCTCTGCAGCATTAACTCCAACACACATTGAACCGCATCTCTCGCTATAGTGAAGCCCACAGGTTTCAGTTTACTGTTGCAATCTACGGCTCAACCCCGACGCGGACTTATTCGTAAACAAGATTCACCTCAAAGTGGTGGAGTCGAAACGTTTCCTCCCTTGGTCTTGTTTTCGACCGACGTCGCACCTGACAGGCCCATATTTGCAACCTTAGAAACTATTGTACCCATGCCAAGGACATTCTTCGTTCTGTAACATTCAGGACCTGGAAATTTAATAGGGCAACTCCCTTGCTCTTATATCCAGCCTTTGTGCTTGAAAACGGATTCGAGTTTTAATCATCCGCAACCGAGCCTGTATTGAGTAAGGTGGACTCGATCCACCACAATGGTCTCCACAAGGCGACCGGTGCCTACCCGACGTCCTTTATTGATATTCTACTTGTCGAAGCTGGGATATGACACTTGCTCTGTCCCGTACATAGTGAATTGTGCGCCTGTACCCCGTAGCCTGGCACCTCTCTCAGTCGCCAAAGGCTCTCGATTCATCAGCAGCCGATCTCGAAGGTGCCTATACCACTGAGAGACGCCAGTATTACCCTAATCTCTTTGTTTTTAAGGCTAGGAAACTCGACCGACAGCTCGGTGTAGCTCACGGACTGGTGGTGCCTCTGGTTCTGGCCATGACACCACAGTAGAGGGTGCCACCTTTAGGTATTTTTTGTCATGACCTTGCTTCCAAATCTTCCACAGTGCCCGGAATATTGCGTTCGACCGTTTTGAACCATATTTCTTGTCACGTTGGATCAGTAAGAGTGTATACGTTGGCTCCAAATCCCAGGATGGGGTCGGATTCCACGCCATATACTCTTTCTTTGAAGTCAACGACGATCAACCAGTAGCTGCGTCTGTCTTCACGGCGAGCTGGTTGCAATACTCCACCTCGGTATTGGAGATAACATGTCGTGCCCGGTTCAAAGAGTAGATTGTGATCTTTAGCGACTAACAAAGTGCCTTGAGTGCTCTTGAGGCATTGAAATCTCCATATACCCTGATTTACCGTATCTGTGACGTTATGGTTTATGCGAGTCGGGTGAATGTCGATATTATCTTCTGCTGGATTCCTGGACATGTGAGAATTGCGGTGAATGAGCACACAGATGAGGGTGCCAAAGAGTCAGCGAGGACTGGACGACCAGCGCAGCCTTTTGCTCTTCCTCACATCGACTAAATATAAGGAATCTTTCAGTTCTCTAGGTTGCTGATAAAATAAGATGGAAGACAGCCGAGAGGAACTTAAAATGCCATGGCATTGCACCGTGACTCTCTCCATTGATGAAGCAGCTTCAAGTTGCTTTCTGTCGTTTTGAACTAAGTCCACTCGCCGCATGCACCGCCATTTGAGGAAGCGCTCTACTAGACTTTACTGAGACGACTGCGTTATCCACAGACTGTTTGGTACAATCTTCTTGAATGTCCCAGTCAGCTTGATCTTCTTGCATGTTACTTGTCCCGGTATGAGGATGAGCTTGGTCACTACCACTTGTCCCTTAGATTCGTGACGCGTTCTTGTACATCGTCTTGTGGGCTTTCTCACCTTTTGGAGGAAGATGGTGTGGGTCTCCTTCCGAATCTAAAGCGTCCTTCCTTTTTTTCTTGCTTTTCATTTTTTCTCTTTGTTTTAGTTTTGTTTTATCCTTTTGGTTTATTGAATTTTTAGAGTAGCCTAGCATTAAATTATAATATTAATTACATCCACTTCTGACCTTTAAGCCATTCGTCAGATGTGCGTTTAAAAAAATGTGTACTTACCTAAATTTCTTATTTATAGGACGGAGTTACCTGTAAAACAACATAATTACATGCGAAACATGTAAAACCTAAAGGAGTATTACTTTAAACTTTTTTGTAGAAGAAACATACAGTCTTATTATGGTTTTAAGTTCAGTGTGAACTCGTTAAGAAAATGGATCATGTCACAACAGGGATTAAATCAAGTTGTCATCTCAGTAATTTTGTTACCACTGGGCGGAAGCTGTTAGTGTCTGAGGGAGCAAATAGTAGATAAGAGGAGAAATTACTAAGTGGACAAAATGGTAAAAACATCTACTATGGTCTGATTTGTCAGTGGAGCAGAGCTAATGCTCTTTTTTCTAGCCGCCTGTTATCAATACAAATGTGACCATTTTTTCCGAGCTCAAGGATATATGGAATCAGAGTAGATACTGAATTTTTTTTTGAGAATTGCTAACTTAAGCCCTAAGAAAAGTTCGATGTCAAGGTTCGGTGTAAAAGAGTCAGATTACCAGTCATGAGGGAAGAATCTCTTTGGCATGTATGATCCAAACCCACAACTGTTCCTGCTACAGATTGAAAATAAATCCTTTGAAAGATCTATCCTAAACCAAGTTAAAAGTCCCACCGAAAGAGTTTCCATGATCTATTAGAGCACAAGAGACAGCTGAGGCAATTGGAACGCCAATGAATGGAAAAGAAGGAAGATATAAAGAAAATCTGTAGGGTGTACAATGCGGTAGCAGCAGAAAAGGATGCCAGAAAGGATGTTGAGAGCTATTTGATGGATGGTGATGAATGTCTTAAATAGAAAATAGCTGCTGAAGATGAGTCTGTCCCTAAATTTGAGTTATTTCAAAAAGATTACTTAGATCGAAGCTTCAATTTAAGTACGGAAAAATAGCCCTAGCACTTCTTATTAATGCATCGATAATAATAGAACATAGCACGTGACGACGAGCGATTCAGAAGCCGCAGGAGAGGCCCTTTGATAATGCAAGTAAGATAAGGTACTCAACATAGCTTGAATCTTTCCGAGCAGCATTATACTGAATTCTTTGACCGAATTATTTTTCGACTAAAGTTAATTTCGTTTGTTTTAACGCATGATTAGAAATCCGTGCCTAAAATGAATTAATGTCAGTAATGGAGTCTTATTACTCCGGCACCCGTTTATCGGCTTTCTGTTTCAAAGACTTGACCTACATTGGTAAATGAAGAAAAGCGCAAATAAAGTCCTACTACAACCATCTTCTGATTTCATCACTGCGAATTGTAGGTGAAGAGAGTCCCGGAATTTTAGTCCTGTCATTTGGCTCCAGCTATGATCGATTTGAGTATTCCCACTGAATATTGCGCGCACTACGCGTGTGAGTCAACGAAAAGAATCGAAAGCGCGTAGATCGTAACGGCAATTACTTCTGCTTCCACAGCAGCCTATCTCTGATTCTAATAACCTTTCTACCAGTTAAGGTGTTTAGAACCCGCCTGCCTCTGACGTGTCCAAACCACGGAAGCAAACCCCGCAGGGAGAGCGAAGAAGGGGGCCTCATTCTAGGGCGGAATGGTCAGGACAGGTAGGAGGACCCTGAAAGAAATTTTATTTAAGTAAGGCAGAAAAGAATTAGGTACCCTACCCTCGATATGGGCCTGGTAGGTTTGGAATTAGAGACATCAAGGCTTTGCAGGCGTCATAGGGGACACCAATAGAAAGAAGCGAGACCCGCTCCGAGTTAAGGAGCGGTGTCAAAAACCTGCGAGAGAGGAAAGTTTTTTGAAGTTGTATACTCACAACTGGGTTTTGCACTCTGTAGACTCAAAGACCAGGCATATGGATACATGGCAGTCTTCGACAGTACTCAAGATTTGGACAAAATCTCAACTCTAAAAACATTAAAAGATCGGCCTCGTGCCTGAAGTTCCTCCGCAAGTAGCATTCATAGATCGATTTCCTTTGGCGCATCGCCCCTTGTGTTGGATCACATACTGCTGAGGAGATAAAAATTGAGATCGAAAGTAAACATAACTGTGCCAAAATGTAAATTTAAGAATCGGCATGGTGATGAATATACGCACGTTTTCAAAGTCACATTCAAAACAACGGAGATGGCTACAAAGGCAGCTGAGAGCGAGTTAGTTTTGTTTAATTCAAAAATTTTGACGAGCTACATCGAACTCGAGGTTTTTGTCCCGTTACGATTCTGCATCTCATGATATTCCAGGGAAAAACATGCCACCAAGGAATGCGAATTCGAAGACATCGTATGTTTAGAGTGTGTTGAATCGGGACATAATTGGAAAGAGTGTACGAGCCCCAACAAAAAGTGTCTGAACTGCGGTAATTCTCACTGTACCTTATCCATGACGTACCCACTTAAAACGGTCCTGATAACAGATAATAAGAAACAAATGATCGAGGAATTGAACAAATACAAAGTATGCAAGGACTGTGAAGAAAACGGAACAAGAGAAAACTATGCTCAAAATTGACCCGCATATGGGACCCGATCTAGTGATGTTCATAATGCATGCCCAAATTGGTAACGTCAGGAAACCTTGTAGTTGCGCGACTGAATTGAACAAAATTCTCGTCTACAACGGCCTTAAGCCAATTTAGTTTTCAGATAACCCACAGTCAGGCGAACTCTTTTATGGCCAAATTAAAAGTATTACGGAAGTAGTGTCAAGGTCTTGCTCCACTTCTCGACACCCCGATCTAAACGAACCTAAAAACATGGAAAGTAGAGACTCTCGAAAGGATATAAGCTACTCAAACGGAGACAATGCTTCGTCTAAGACAAATGAAATTGAACCAGAACCTATGGAAACTGCAACGCTCATTACACCATGCCATACTACTGAAAACTTAGGCATGAAGATTTATGGTTCACTGTCAGCGCCAATATCGAAATTATCCAAAAATGGTGATATTATATAAGGGATAGTCAAAGGAAATTACAAGTGGGAGTTTGACGCCGATATCAATGAAGAAGACTTACCTCAGGCAATAAAACTAGGCTTTATTGAGATCTGCCCCGAATCTTGTTTCAACTTAAGTCAAGAATAATTCAAAGAGAAAAGATCAGGAAGGTTGAGAGCGCCAGCTATAGAAAAAAAGAACGAAAGTCAAACAATCAAATAAAAATTAAATATGGATACCAGCTTAGATATATTAAAAACCTTAAAATTTCTACCTCAACATATACGGATGGAGCACCAAAAGCAGAATATATAATTAGATCATAGGATCAGTAGATCCAGGTATCATACTTGTATCTGTACATAGTATAAAGAAAGATAAAGAGTATATACAAATTTATAACTATGTGTTAATGATGGTTAACTACCCTAAGGAGAGATATGATTGAGTGGCCATTGCCATCAGAGAAGGAATTAAATTTAAAGAAATACAAGGCCTGGAAGTCATACCTAGCTATTAAGATAACTATGACTTACGATAACAAGTTAGTGGCAGCTGGATACCAGCCACCCATGTGTCCATATGACCAATCTCCAACTTTCTCCGACTGTTTAGAATTGGCGCCTCAACCATCTTGATAGGCGATCTAAATGCCGACTGTAGAGAGGCTGGGTACATCACGGCGTCCAACAGTGCTGGAAACACGCTAATGCTCTTAACCCATTAACGGCCAATGTCCCATTTTTGGGACACCACTTTTTAAGTTGGTAGGATCATTACAGGAATTTCTAATTATTTATTTTTATTTTTCAAAATGTATTTCACAATCATATCAAAGTATCCCATAAAAAATAATCGTATATGGTTGACAACTTTTATCACCAGATGGCGCCAAAGTCGCGCAAATTTTTGTGAGAAGACACGCTAATGCATGAATGCCCTCAGTTCCTCACTATCTGCATAAGAGGGCGGTCGGTTGTGTTAATGTTGTACATTGGTTATAAGAGAACACGAGAAAAGCATCAACTGATTTGTAAAATATAAAATGTAAGTATTGTGTTGTTTATAATTTCGCGTCCGATTTATGGGACATTGGCCAGATATTGGCAATTTGATCTAAATGATCTAGTCAATTGTTTGTTATCATTTATAATTATTTAATGCAAAATTAACACACTAGGCATTTTATTAGTAATTTCCAACATTTATGATTTATATATATTATTATATATGTTATGTACATATAATATTATATATATATATATATATATATATATATATATATATATATATATATATATATATATATATATATATATATTTATATATATATATATATATATATATATATATATATATATATATATATATATATATATATATATATATATATATATATATATATATATATTTATATATATATATATATATATATATATATATATATATATATATATATATATATATATATATATATATATAATCACATTTCAAGATTAAAACTTGGTATATGATGTTGTTATTTCTTTTTCAGAAGCCTAATCTTTACTATTATGACACGAATATCTTTATTGACAACTAATGAAGTTGTCAATGCGCTAATGAACTTGAGTGATGATGAAGCTTGGAATGAAAACGTGGAGGTTGCAATTATTCATCCAAGTCCAGATGAAATGACAGATGATGAAGCTATCAATGATGAAGACCTCCCCGAAGAAAGCATTCTTCAAGATGTTGCAGGTAGACTGGAATTGATTGTTCACAACAATGATGGTGAAAAAATTGAATCAACTGGTTTTCAGCAACCCAACCTCCTTCAGGTAAGCGTAAAAAAATTGACACGAGTTCGATTCCCAAATGGAAAAAATGTTCTCCAAAATATAAAGGTGTAATGAATCAGCCCTCTCAAAATAGTTATGACAAACTAGATAGGCTGCAGGGTAAGAGCATTTGTAACATTTTTGAAGAATCTCTGACTGATGAGTTATTGAAGTTTATTGTTGAGCACGGTATCACATATGCTAAGCAGAAAAATAATCCTCATTTTTCTGTCAACATTGAAGAGATGAAACTATTTCTAGGAATTATTCTGTTTAGTGGGTACCATAAACTTCCTCAACAAAATATGTACTGGGAGCAATCGCTAGATGCAGGAGTGCCCTTTGTTTACAATGCTATGTCGAGACAAAGGTTCAAGGATATAAAAATTTTTCTTCACTTGAATGACAATGCCAACATTGATAAAAATGATAAAATGTATAAGCTGAGACCATATCTAGATGCTCTAAGAGAAAACTTTCAGAAATTGGGGATTTTTGATTCCCATTTGTCAATCGATGAAATGATGATAAGGTATTATGGCATGCATTCTGCTAAAATGTTTATGGGGGGTAAGCTAATCAAATTTGGCTACAAGTTTTAGTCTCTTTGTGGTTCCGACGGATACATATACAACTTTTCGCAAAATATTGGTAAGGGCAGTGAACCTAATAGTGGACCTCTAGGAATGAGGGTTATAAATAACCTAACAGCAGTAATTCCTGAAGCTAAAGCTGCAAATCACGAAATATTTTTTGATAATTTCTTTACAAGCATTGATACCTTGAAAGAACTGGGAGATAGGAGTTTGAAAGCGAACTGGCACAATTCTTGAAAATCGTACAAAAAAATGTCCACTTATGCCATCTAAAGTAAAGGAGAAAACAACAGAAAGAGGGTACATAGACTATAAATTTGATTCTAGCAATGAAATTTTAGTCAAAAATGGCATGACAACACTGCAGTTGCAGTTGCTCCAAATTACAGCCAGGTCTTCCTAACTGGTACTACTACACGCTAGTCTCAGAAACTCAAAAAAGAAATAGGAGTGCAAATCCAAAAAGTTATTTCAGAATACAACATATCAATGGGAGAGGTAGACCTACTAGACAAACAAGTGTCCTTATATAGGGTCAGAATACGTGGAAAGAAATAGTGGTTCCCACTGTTTACACAACTGCTTGACATTGCCATTGTGAATTCTTGGAGGGTTTATCAACATGCAAATCCAGGTGAGACACTTTTCCTGCTAGATGCAAGAAGGAAAATTGTTTTGGCTTATGTTTCAAAGCCTTCTCCATCAAGCCGTAAACGCCCTGGCCCACAAAGAAGTAGGCTTTTGGGAGGAAAAGTAAGTGTAGATATCAGGTTTGATCAAGGGAATCACCTTGTGATGTCAATTCAGACACAACGTCGCTGTGCATTGTGTGGGAAGAAAACAAAGATAATTTGCAATCGTTGTGATGTTTTACTCCATGATCTTTGCTTTGCAACTTTCCACACTAAATAACATTGATGAACTACAGCAATTCACCATGACCATACTTATCAAGAAGGGCCTTTATTATGCGTGAACGATATAATTCTGTTCTAAAACTAAATATTTCCATTTTTCAATTTATTTCACTATTTTTTCATATTGCTAGTTGGTTTATTATTTTCCATTGTTCAGTATTACGTCTACATTATGCAAAGAATTGAAACATAATTTCATTTTTAAATATAGTTTGTTTACATTTTTGTTCTTCATAGAAAAATAAAAATAAACAAATCTGAACCTTTTAACTTTTTTTACCCTAAAATCTATGTGTGACGGCCAATGTCCCCAAAATGGGACGCTATCTTTTAGGCCCAAGATAAGTAAAAATTAATTATTCAATGGTTGTAAAGGTCTTCTGGAGAAAAGATCTGCCAAGATAAAATTAAAATTCATTACAGAATAATTATGGCCTTTAATGGGTTAATCAACAGAAACATAGTACAAAAAGAAGGCCCAGATTCTGCTACTTGTCTCACTGGAAGGTCATCAACTACTCCTGAAATAGTATTAACGAATCCTAATTTCTTCCTAAATCAGGTGACTACTCCAGACCCGTATGTTCTGTCAGATCACATCAGCCTGATTACGTCCATCTCTCCCTTTCCGATCAGGGTTAAAATTCCCAGACGCAGGTTCCTGGGTAAAGCTAGTTGGGGTGCATTCAAAGAACATATACAGAAAATATAGATATGCCAGATAGAAGGCGCTTTGCTCTAAAATATCGATGAACAACTTAAAAATCTGATAAAGAAAATCATAAAAGCTGACTACATAGCTGTCTCCTGGACGAAATATAAAACACTCTCAGTAGTGCATGGCTACCGGGAATTTAGAGAACTGAGGAACGAAATCAAATATATTATCAGGAAGAAATCGAGCGATAAATGAGACAACATCATAGCCAAAATCGATGCTGAAATAGACTTCAATAAATTCTGGAGCCATGCAAAGAGAATATGAGGCACTCTCCCTAAAAAGAGATAGAAGTAAATTTCATAGAATAGTGGAGAAGGAGATTTAGAATAGATGATGAGGAAAATGAAAACTTTGATGCAAGATATGAAGATGAAGTATTCTTACGGCCATGAGAGCTAGGGGCTGAGCTCACGCTGCACCATAGTGTGGATGAGACACATCTCGCCTCTCACAAGAGAAAGGGAGACCCTATACTCATTACGAATATGAAGTTGCTCTAAAAAGCTTCAAACAGAAGGCGCCAGGAATAACTGGCATCACGAAAATGCACTTGATGAATGCTCCCCAAAATATCAATGAGGCCTTATTGAAACTGCTCAACGCCTGCCTTAACGTCAGATATTTCTCCGACCAGTTCAAAATGGCCAGAATGTTATTCTTGCTTATGCCAGGTAAACCGAAAAAGGATATAAGCAGTTACAGGCCTATCTTACTTTTGGAGTTTTGGGGAAAGCTTCTGGAGAAACTCCTAAACAATAGGCTGAAGAACTACTTAAACGCCAAAGATAAGTATAACAATCATGAACATGACTACCGGAAAAAACTCGGTACCGAGATGGCATTCGCATTAATTAATTAGTGAAAGAATTGCCATTGGCAAGGCCAAAGACGGCAATGTCAGCGAGGTGCTTCGTGACGTATCCTCAGACTTTGATAAGATATGGCTACCAGCGCTTATAAACAAGATATGTGATTTCAGCATGGAGCGAAATATAACCAAGATTATCTGCGACTATTTAAAAGATCGGAAAGCAGTCGTAAATATAACGACATCGAAGAGGAGCCATTCGACCTGGAGACAGGAGTGCCGCAGGGGATATGCCTTAGTCCTACTTTGTATGCGGTATACACCGGCGACCTACCTCACCCCAATCATGACTTTGCACAATACATCCAGCTGCCGGATGACATCACGCATGTTGTCACTAGTGAATACCATAATCCCAGAGATGTTGCCAACAGGATAGCAGGGAAGATTGAGAATCTCAATAACTATGATAAAATAAACAAGATCAAAACTAACATCAACCAGTTTAAAATGATACCGATGGGACGTCAAAAGACAGCGGATGTATTGGCGCAGGATGAATATTATGCAGACTTTAGAGATGGCCTCTTTCCTGGTCTCAAATTAACATCTTAAGGATATGCCACGCACAACAAAGAAAAAAATAATGCGGCCCAAAGGCCGTTACAGTCACTGTTTCGAATTAATATGCTCTCACTACAGAATAAAAAGAAATTATACACGCTATTGGTAAGACCATTACTTCTTTATCCCTCCATTCCACTTCATATCTCGAGCAAGACACAAATAAAAAAGCGCAACTGGTCCAAAACAAAACAAGATTCATAACGAATGTTATTCTTTGAAACCACATTCCATCGGCGTTCCTACATAAAGTCACCAACATTGACCCTATAAATATCACAGTGCAGAAACCTGCATAAGAAACATGACAGAAAATATACCAATATTTACCAGAAGAGAACTCAACAGATAAAACTTGAAGACGAAGACTTACCGAACTTAAGTTTTAGACAAGCCTTCAAAAGTAGCCAGCTGCAGACGCGGCAGCAGATCTACTCTATATATAAATAAAAAATAATCATAAAAATAAATAAATAAGATGCTAAAAAAAGATCCGCAGTGGACAAATTAATAAATTAAAACAAAAGATTCTTAGTAATCAAATTAAAAATAAAAAAGCTCTGTAGTGGACAAGTAACGAAAAATACAGAGTGGAGATATCCAAAACAAAAGGTCTGTAGTGGACAAAATAATGATAATAGGAATAACTATAAAAAAATAATACATAGTAGACAAAAAGTTCTCTTAATTCACAGAAGAGGTCTAGTCAACGAAGACAACGGCTCGAAAGCTTGACTCATCTTTATGAGTAACTACGAAAAAGAAAAAGAAGGATAAAAGAGGTCTCGTGAATGAGGTTACCAGATGACCTGGTACATATATTGGCTTCCTAAAGACACTTTTCACCAATCCATTCCCTATACATCTATCCCCCACAAAACTCCCTATGTTGAATCGTCGTTGATCGTTATGTTCCCACTTATTATGAGAAGAGCCTTAACGATGTCTGTTTTCACCAAATTATAGGTATGTCCCTATCACTCCAAGCGATTAAACTTTGGCTGTGCTTAGCCCATTTACATTTAACATTATGTTATGGTGAATTATGGTTAATTTAAGATATTGGGTTAACCCTTTCCATATAAAATTATTTTGGCCACTGTTCGTTCTTCTCTTTGAGGTTGCAGGACAAAGGCTTTAGATTCTGCCTCTAAAGCCTTGGACAAAGAGAGTCGCACCGAGACGGATGTTTGTCGTATTCCGGTACGTCTGTTGCTCTCCATCCCTCCCTCTCTGCGATTTTGGTTTAGTCGTTTGGTTCCCATGAAAGAAATTTGGTTATTTGACAAAAATACTCCCGATGTACATATGTCTAAATTTGGGCAAGTACACTTTTGATAGATACCTTTTTGGCAGTTATCTGATTGAGTAGTAATCATGCCGCGTTTACATCCGCCCATTTGTCTAATTTGGTAATCTTGGGAGAGAAAGTCTTGCATTTTAAGCAGCGGTATAGGATGAGAACAATAATTTACTGTCAAACAAAGACTATCAGGCAGATGTGTAAAACTATTTGTATTCGTGTGAGTTTGTGTACTCGAATACGCTGAGCGAGATTTATTAGATTTAAATATTTTTTTAGATATTCTAGAATAAGATTCGCATCTGTTTAATAAATTCTCAGTTATCTCTCTAGGTCTAGGTATATTTAGGTTAGTTATATATATTAACTCATTTGAGATACTTCGTTTATTCTTGTGCAACCGAAGTAATTCACGAATTCTTCAAGTCGCATTTACAATAGATGCTTTTAACTGATTCACTAAGTGCTCGAACTTTGCTAACATATACGAACAGCTCTTCTTGACAAGGTAATTTAAAAGGTGTTACTTTATTTATAAGGTTATGTTTGATAGTTATTAAGGAAGCTCATGCTGAAATTATTTAGAGAGAATTAAGCAATATTGCCCCTCCCCCCCACAATTAATTGCTGTTTAAGCAGAAACAATTTGATCGCATTCATGATGCAAGAATTTATTTATTATCTCTTCGAATTGTTGAAAAAGTATAATCAGATCTCCCCTTCTTAGCCATCAAAAATGGAACGAGGGGTCGTGGAACGTTTTAAAATACCCCTCGCTGTCTCGTATGAGAGGGCCGCAATGATTCGGTCGTTACGTTTTCTTAATTAAGGAGGTTCGGTCGTTTTCGCCGTATATTCCTCGCTGATAAAAAGTTCCATACATTGGCGGCTGTATAAGTATGTATTTATTCTGTAGTGATTTTTTCTCTACAAAGTTCGCATTTTTATGAATTGTCCTCAATGTACGAACCTTTTGTGAAGCTTTGAATACATCTCTTAATCCTTTTTTCAGTCCATGGTACTTTCTTTTTCCCGCAAGGCAGCTTACGTAACCCTGATGCAGCTGACATTTTGATGAGTTGGGGTCCTTTCCTCTCAGGTTGCAACGCCCACAATAGAATGGAAGTTAAATGTGAGACTGAGGAATATCTGAAGGGCTGCGCGATCTTCCGTTCCCCAAAACCTTAAGTTCTTGTCTTCAGCACTTTCTTTAAGAACCTGCCATCATTACCTTTTTGGCAGAGATTCGCTTGTTGATTTCTATTTTTTTTAGTTTTATGTCAATAACATCAACTACGGATCTTTTTGTTTGCTTTCCTTCGCTTCCTCCACTTTACTCAGAGTGAAATTGCACCCACGCTCAATTATCTATCTCATTTTCATATCGACATGAAATACAAATAAAGCTATCTTAGAGACAAAAGGAAATTAAAGGCAATAGCTTGAGAACACGAGCCTATCAATATCGACTTAGACCAAGCAAAATATACGACCACTTATACAATACTCACAAAATGGTAGAGATAAAGGAAAAAAATGAGAAATTTAAAAATAATATATGAATGAGGTAAATAACACTAGTAACATGGTAAGACTAGTCTCATCAACATGGGCAGACAAAGCGGTCGAATAATGTCCGACTAATTTTATTTGTGTCTACGATTTGCAAAACTTGGAAATGGAGGACCCGTAGTTCTTCTGTTTACCAACAATTACCGCGTTGTGAGGAAGCAGCATAAAAAGATACACTCCACGCGTTCATTCTTGCTCATGCACGCTATACAACAAAAGTGTGCGCAATAATCCTGAAAAAAAATGTCTGATTCAAGAAGTTAATTCAAAGCGTTCAAAGATGATTTCTATAGAAATTACAGCCTGAGTACGAATTTGAACTTGTAAGTCTAGTGTTTTATACCTGACGTGGAGAGTTGTGCCCTCTCTTGGCTCCTGGCTTTCCAATTATGACAATATCTCAATTGTTTTTTTGGCCTATTTACATTTCATGCATTTACATTGGAGGTTTCCCCGTAGTAAAATAAAGAAATATTTGTGAAAGATTTACTGTAAAGTGCTTTTCTTAGTTCACAGTGACCGATCCTTCACTGCGTACAGTTTAAAAATCAGGAGCAAGTCCTGTTCTATTCTTTCGTTATGTTCATTTTAGTAGCTATGGCGCAGCCAATGACCCCTGGCAAACCCATGATGACGACACAAGGCATTCTCCCACTATTCGTGGTCTATTTATTTCTGCTGCTCACAGGAGGAGGATTATTGTTATTTACACAAATCTCTCGTTTATACCATGGCTCAATAACAAGTGCCAGCCTTCAGATCAACTTACAAGTAAGCTGCCCATCCACGTTTGCTACAAAGTCCTTTACTTGTGACAACCAAGAAGAATTCCAACCATATACTTTAATAAATACAAATTGCGACCATGTTTACTTAACCAATTGCTCCACCTCTGACGGAACTAGTTCTTTCCCCCCCACTAAATTATATTGATGATGGCGAGAGAGCACGCGTTAATCGCGTGAGATAAAGGATATAAAATGCTTGCATGATATAAGGAAACTAAGATTCCGGGCCTTTTTGCCTATTTAATAGAGGCCAAAATGATCCGAATCTTATTTTCGCTTTAATGCAGGTAATTTACACACATTGATCTTCTCTAGTTTCCTCCTTTTTAATTATCTTAGTAGGAGAAAATACTTAGGCATTACTTATCACTGAAGGACCTCCAAATTGAGTCTGTTGGGATTTTATATCTAATTAGTGTCTCCCTTAACTACCCACATTTCCCATAGGATTTTCGGAATCTGCAGTTTCAGGTCCCGATGGTGTAATTTGTTATGGTAGAGGAGTATGTATGTGTGAGAATTTTCACAAAATTTCACTATATTTAATGGAACAGATAACGAGTTATTAATAACTCCTTATATTTTTGTTAAAAAATATAATCACACAGCAGCAGGCATATTAATTTTTTAAGTAGGTTCACATTCTTTTGTAAAAGAATTTCAATTCTTATTTTGTTCCTATTTCATATCCCTTCCATTCGTTGGTTATTTAATTCGTTTCAAATGTAAGCTTCATTTTACAGATTTTTTTTCAAGGATTAAAACAAACTTTATGTAGATAATTTAATCTATTTTTTATTATTATTTTAGGACTAATAATGGGATTTGATATAAGCCTGTTACGTTTAAAAAAAATACGAGTCGTCTCTAGTCTGTCTTGTTTATCTTGTTTATACTTCGTCTCAAGTATTAACATGATTAGTACTAGTATAGGGTGTTCAATAAAGGGCACCGAATTTGAAAGGTGAATAATTAAAACGAATGTTTATAAACATGGTTATCTTGTGTTGGGTTCTAATGAGTTATGTCTCCCGTTTAGGTATGGAACACAATGTTGGTCATATCTCCACCTGCACTGAGTCTGCATACATTTATGCGCTCGTCGAAATTTCCGATAACTCTCTGACAGACGTGTGGCTCGATGCCTGCAATCACACGCCTGATTTCAGCCATGAGTTCAGGAATTGTGCATGATTTTTTAGCGTATACCTTTAATTTCACATATCCCGATAAGAAGAAATCACAAAGGGTAAGATCGCAAAACCTTGGTGGCCATTCCTGGTCACCATGCAAGGATATCACTCATAGGAATTTTTCGTGGAGTAATGCAAGTGTTTGGTGCGAAGTGTGGTAGATCCTCCATCCTGCTGAAACCAGGGTTATCAATCTCCGAATTTTCTAAGTTCGGCCATTAATGAGTGGATATCATATCTCGATAACGTTCTCCATTAATGAACTGCATTTCACTCATCATTTTCAAAGAATAACGTTCCAAGCACTCTACCTGCCCCAAAACTACGCCACACAGTCGCCTTCAGTGGATGCATTTCACGCTCTTGAATTATTCGCTGATTTTCATTTCCTGAAATCCAGCAATTTTGTTTATTGACAAATCCACTTAAGTGGAAGTAGGCCTCGTCACTGAAGATGATTTTCTTTGCAAAATTTCGTCGGATGCAAGTCTCTCCACAACCCAGTCAGCAAATTGCTTCTGCCTCCCGTGGTCAGTGGCTGAAGATGTTGCGTAAGTTGAATTTTGTATGCATGCGTATGGCGATCTTTATTCAGAATTAGATGTAATGAAGTGGTTGAGATTTCCAACTTCGTTTACGCTATACAAACGGTGCCTACAGAATACACATCCCTATAAATACCAATAAAGCGGCCGTTGTCGCCGTGTGAAAAAATCGTCATAAAAATGGAACCGTGGCTGGATCGAGAACTTTCTAAGTTGCAGACGGCAACGGGTGGTGATGAATAGACAGGCTTCTGAGTGGGTGCCCATTACTAGCGGGATGCCTCAAGGTTCTGTCCTGGGACCACTACTATTCATTATCTACGTCAACGACATGGACGGTGACATGGTTGCCGAAATTTCCAAATTTGCCGACGATACCAAGCTTGGTATGAACGTTGCAAGGGATGGAAATACTGCAAGCTTGCAGGAAGATCTTGGGAGGATTGGGGAGTGGTCTGATACGTAGCAAATGCCTTTCAACGTAAACAAATGCAAATTGATGCATATCGGCCACCGAAATTCCCAATCACCCTATATCCTTAAGGGCACTGCTCTTGAATCCACCGACACTTAGAAGGACTTGGGTGTAACTATCACGAGTGACCTCAAGTTCTCGAAACAGTGTATTGAGGTGGAGAAGAAAGCCCAAAGGATGTTAGGGTATATAAAGCGCCAGTTTGGATATCGGAACAAGGAGATAGTACTGTGTCTGTACAACTCCCTCGTCCGACCGCACCTGGAGTATGCCGTACAATTTTGGAGTCCTTCATTCCGAAAAGACATCGCGAGATTGGAACGCGGGCAAACCAGTGCAATCAAACTGATTCCCTCTATCAGACATAAAAGTTATGAAGATAGATTAAGGGAATTAGATCTGTTCTCGCTGGAGACCCGGAGACTACATGGTCAGCTTATCGAAGTATTCAAAATACTTTGAGGCTTCGACAGACTGGACTACGGGGATATTTTCCAGCTCAGCGAGGGAAGAACAAGAAATCACGGCTTTAAACTTGAACTGAAGCTAAACCACCGTGATCTGTGAGGGAAATTCTTCACTTACAGTATCTGCGGTAGTTGGAACGCACTTCCGACGGAAGTTGTCAACAGTGAATCTGTTGACCAGTTCAAGTTAAGACTAGATAAATTCTTACGAAATCGCCGTTAAGATCCTCGCGAGTGATCTTCGAGGTTACCAACGGACACCTTGGTGGTGGTGGTGGTGTAGTAATAATGGTGATAGTAGTGTAGCAGTAGTAGTGGTGATGGTGGTGGTGTAGTTGTAGTGGTGGTGTGGTAGTGATAGGGTTAATAGTGATAGTGATATAATGGTTTATGTATTAGTGGTGGTGGTGTAGTAGTAGTGGTGGTGGTAGTGTTTTAGAAGTGATGGCGATGGTGGTAGTAGTTGCGGTGGTGTAGTAGTGCTTGTGGTTGTGAGGGTGGAGGTGGTGTGTAATGGTGGTAGCGCCGTTGGTGTAGTAGTAATAGTGGTGGTGGTGGTGTAAGTGGTAAAGTATTAGTAGTGGTAGTGTAGCAGTAGTGGTGGTGTAGTAGTAGGAGTAGTGTTTGTATAGTAGAAGTCGTGGTGAGGTAGTAATGGTTTAGGGGGTGATAGTGGTGACGTAGGTATAGTATTAGTGGCGGTGGCGTAGTAGTAGTGATAGTGGTGGTGGAGACCCGGAGAACCCAATAACCCAAATAGCAGTTAAACTCAAACAAGAATCCAATTAGCATTTCTGAAGTTAAAAAAAGATTCTAAAGAATCCTCTGAATAAATTTCTTGCAAAATGATGCCGTAATATTGTTGCACTCGTTTTTCAATAATCCCAGATTTCATCTTGTTTCTTTGGATTTATCATTCGCACCAAATCTCCAATTATCTTTCAAATGTTTTGCATAGGGTTGAGATCGGGACTTTGACCCTTTTCTCAGTCAAAAAATCTTTGACTCTCTCTGCAGTTTGGCAGTGAGCGTTGTCTTGCACGAAGATAGGAAAGCGGTTGAACTAACGACGGTCGAAGATGTGGAAGGGCATGATGTCTAAGAATCTGCATGTAAATTTTAGCATTGACAGTCCCTTGTAGGCAAATAAGTGTACCAGGAGCAGCAGCAGAGATCACTTCCCATACCATTATACTGCTTCCTCCATATTTCACTGTCTCCTTCACAAATACACGATATAACCTTTCGCTACATCTTCGTCAGAAGTACATCCCGCCATCGGAACCAATCACATTAAACTTAAAGTTCGATTCATCGCTAAAATGAACCTGCGCCTACTGTTCTTTTGTCCAAACGTCATGTTCCTGAACATAACGAAGATGGGCTCTTTGATTCTTCTTGGAGATCAGAGGTTTCTTTGGCGGTGCCCGAGCAAGCAACTCAGATCCTCGTAAACTCTGGGAAACTGTTTTGCGCGATACATTGACATCGGCAGTATAGCTGAACTCGAGGTATATCTCAGCAGCACTCTTAAACCTATTTTTCAGTAATATTCTAACCATAATACGATCCTCTCTTGGTGACTTTTACAAGATCTACCGGTTTTGCGTTTAGCATCTGTCGATCCTATAACTTAAAACGAGCTACAATTCGTCGCACCGCACTTCTAAACTTTCCTACAGTAGCTATCGCAGAACTTGACTTACCCTCTCGATGACCCCGTAAGTGGCGCCGCGATTTGCATTTCTGGCCGCGGCAGTCCACCCTTTACTTTCCAAGGGGACTGCCAAGAAAGTCAGGCGGCACATAATTGACCGCTCCCGGTGGTAGCAGCACGATAGGGCCAACCTACTTAGGGGTAGGGGGGAAGACAGGGCCCGGCGGCCTCTTCCCTGCAAAGACCTGCGGGCTCGAATTTTGAGATTGGAGGGGGTCACCGTACGTACCCCCCCCCCCCTTTCTTATCCGACTAAAGACGATGGGACCTGTGATGTCGTTGTGGGGATGGCCACATGGAGGACCCCCGTAGGATAGACATGGTCCCTGAGGCAACCCAGCCTCAGACGATAGGACCTTCCATGGGGACGAACCTGGGCTCGGTTCCAAGCAACGAACCTGAGTCTGCCCCTGTGCAAGCTCCTCCCCAGACGGCTCGAGCCTACAAGGCTTTACAAGGAGAGGAGGGCTCTCCTCCTTCGGCTGGTGCATCTGTCAAATCCAAGTCCTTCCCCATCTCGGAGAAGGATCTTGCTGAAGCCGGTCCATCTGGCCGGTCCGGTCCGACTAGGTCCATCTTGACCTAGTTGGTATCCGACTAGGTCAAGATTGGCACGTCCAGCCTCGTTGCTTCTTCGAGTAAAGAGTCCCAGATGAAGACCAGAACTGCGCAGAGCGGAGCCTCGATTACATCGGGGCCCCTCATTCAGAGGCTAACTGGTGTTTTTGAGCCCGCTGACCTTAAACGCTTCCTCGTCATACGCTCCACTGATGGCAGCATATTGGCTAAGGGCAACATGATCCATCTGAGGAGAGCCTTAGCTAGCGTGATTGGTAGAGAGCCGAAGCTGACCCGTATCTCGGACGGTAGCATTCTTGCAAATGCGTCGAATCCTTCTGAGGCGTCCATAATTAGTGCCCTTCGGACACTTGATGGCACGCCGGTGAGTGTGACGTCGCACTCTAATATGTACTTCCTTGAAAGGAATAGTTTATGCGAGGGAACTCGTGGACTACTCCATAGATGGCATCACCTTAGATTTGGCCGACCATGGGGTGATCAAGGTCGAATGTGTGATGAGAAAAGAGAAGGGGTCTCGAAACCCACCTCTACACTCTTCGTCACGTTGGTATCGCTACCACGTGGAGGCATTCGTAACACTGCCACGGAGGTGCTATTACTCTCACCGCTTCGGCCATACCAATCGCTCTTGTCGACCTGCAAAGTCGGTATTACCCGAAGTCTGTGCAAGTTGCTCCAAGACCGCACACGGTAAGTCTAAATCGTTTTTGTCCAAGTGTGTCAATTGCGGAGAGCCAGACCCCGCTTCTTCGAAGCAATGTGGTGCGTATCTCCTTGAGAAGGAAATCCTGGCCGTTCCTGCCCAGAATCTTAGCTCATTTCGCAAGGCTAACGACTTAGTCCTAGTGTGCCCGGTGCTGCCTAGAACCTCCTATGTCTCAATGTTGAGAAAGACACCATCTGCTCCTGGCCTCTCCAGGCCTACGAGCACAATCGTTTCCGGGGTATGAGAGTTTTGCGATCCCGCGACCACGGGTTTGAGGCAGGGCGGGAGGATGCGCGATTTACACTTGACATGGTGTATCCGTACTTCTCTTCGCTTTAGATGGTTCTTTTCAGGCAGTACCTGTGCAGCTGCACCTGGATAGGAGGTATACTCTTATTTCCGCGTACATTACACCGTAATCCGACTTCGACGCGGGTGACTTCTACCGCTTCGTGGCACGGTTGTCGAGGCTCTTTCTCTTTCTCGGAGATCTGAGGCTACTCGATTAATCCCCGGGGTCAAGTCCTTGCCGACCTAGACACCGAGCTGGAGATAGGTGTCCTAAATGTGAGTGAGGTTACACATCACTTCCCGAGGATATTACCTATGTGCCAAAATGCTCCTTTGTCAGAGCGCTCTTCTTTTATTTTTCTTTGTGACTGAAGTGGAGCTACGGTTCAAAATTGCATGGGTGACGTTTCATCTGTGTAAATGTTATGGCCATTGCGTTGGTTCTGCTGGCTTTTGCAGCGTTGGATTCCTTTTAAAAGATCCGTGCTGCAATTAAGTACTTTGGAAATAGCCTGTCTTATTGGTTTCCTGGTTTATGATGTTCTGGTGGCAATATTCGGTATAATGTCGTTGTCTAAGCTGTTTTCTGAAATGTAGCGTTGCTTTGATTGAAGTACTTTGATATTGGAAAGGAGGGGTAGGGTACTTAATGTTCAGTTGCCCCACTTGTTAACTTAACTTTCCTACTTCAGTTTATTTTAAAATTTCTTTCTTATTTAATGTTTATTACACTTCTATATTTAGTTGTTTTAAATTAATTGCGCGCTCCGTCTCTTTCAATCTTAGATGAGGTTTCCCAGCCGGATTATAAAATTCACATATTGATCAGAATTACCATCGCTGGCAGCACGAGGGCAGCTTTGGGCTGTCCTTGTTCAGAAGGTATAGGAAGAGCCGTTGTATGGTATTTTCTCACAAATCACCGAACCCTTTCCTGGCCAAAAGGAAGGCCACCCACATCATGTACGACAGGCGTTAGCCGATATAGAAACCCTTTCCTCGGCTGTTCTAAGTGCAAGAGTGATGTGTTTTGTACGCGCTGGAAGGATGGATGAAAACGACAGTGGTGCTCTGATTAGGTGTGTCTTTGTGTAATGAGATATGAAAAATGAAGCTGGCTTCATTTATGAGTCAGGCTCAACCCACCGATTGGCCCCGAATTATACTCGTGTCCGCTCGCGCTGCAAATCGAACCCGGTGCTAGAGAGGAGGAATCGAACAGCTTGTCCAGGCGACTCGCGAGATCACTATTGGTTATTTATCACTATTGGAGACTAATGTAGTGTCTTCGATCATGGGTTCCAAAGAGGCCAATTAAAAACTCTTATGGAACTCTCCATTTTGAAAATAGGCTTGAGGTTGTCTTCTAAGACCCAGAAATGCATTAATTTTCAGGCTGTACTTTTATCTCACCTACACTCAAAGTCTACAATTATCTTCCGTTTGTGGGATTTTTTCAATTTCTCCTCAAGGACCTCTCCCACATCCTTCACCGTCGTAGTTCACCTTCAAGATAATTGCGATTTCGGGGTCATATCGCTTAACTTTACCAGATTCTTGATGAAGATATGTCCAAATACTTTATAAAGGCGATAAATCCTCGTTGTCTTTCGTTATGTTTAAGGAACGACATAGAATTTTATCCTGGATAGCATAAAATAGAGAAAACATGGTAGAGTTTGATATAAAGAAACTAAGAAAAATCATTATAGCCACAAAGAGCTGAGGATGTTAACACCCATACCTCATAATAAAAGGTCATAATTTTTTCTTATTGAAAATAAACAAAAATGCGACACTCTTATCACCGTTATTCAAACAAGACAATGCAAACGAAAGAAAATCGAACGAAAAAAAGAAAACCTGAAAAATACCTTTAGTCCAAAGCTGAGCCCTTTCCTTTTTCGCAATTGAATTATCTTTTGCTATTAGGAAAAGGTGCAAAATAATGACGTTTTCCCATTTTTTTTTCTCCAATTATTTTTCTTTGTTCCCTTTCTCTGACCGCACGCGTGTGTTTGTGTGTGTGTCTCATCTTTCTCAAGCAACATGGAATAGAATGAAGAGACACATTAATTTTGATGTTACCGGCGTAAAATACCGGGTGCT
Organism: Ceratothoa steindachneri; assembly: GCA_963969495.1. Classification (NCBI taxonomy): domain Eukaryota; kingdom Metazoa; phylum Arthropoda; class Malacostraca; order Isopoda; family Cymothoidae; genus Ceratothoa; species Ceratothoa steindachneri. The sequence continues at coordinate 64,828,340 of OZ018321.1, read as the reverse complement.
GTCTCAAATTGCTCTTCATCGACCTCCCTTGCATCCGGCAATCTTCCTTTTGGATTAGCTTTTTGAAGGTGACCCGGGGTTTGTTTTTTTGTGTCAACTCGCAGGATCCGTTTTCGGTATGGAGCTTTATTATGCGTGAAATGTCAGACAGTGTTATTCTTAAATCTTCCACTGGAGAAATTATGATACTTTCTGAAGAATTGATTGTTCGAACTTAATTCGTCTCACCATCCTGATAAATGAGTGATTCAATCAATACCATTTTAGAGGGGTTTTCAGGGAAGTCGATACAAATTGTACACTGGAAAAGAAAACAAGTTGTGTATCAAACGAAACAATATATTATCATGAGAATTTACACAAGAATAGAACGAAACACATACATATATAGTTGCGAAATCATTCTAAATACCTTTACAACCTTCTACGGAGGGACCAGAAGTGGTTGCATGCCATAGTTAGGGATTCCTTGTCATTGAATGACATTAACTCCACAATGCTGGGCTGAGAGTGTGGGGGTCGAACCTAGTAAAGATTTGTTTGAAAATTTTAAACGGTTCACACATTGAACCTTATAAATAGGAAGACAAACTTCCCGCTTTTTAGTATTTCTCTTTCGTAAATAGAAGGATAAACTTCCCGCTTTGTAGTATCTCTCTTTCGTAAATAGGAAGTTAAACTCCCCAGTATGCAGTACTATATCATGGTTCGGCTATACTTGGCTCCGTACAAAATAGATCTTGTTCTTGAAGTACCCGTGGGGAAAAGGTAAAAATCGATGGCGTTTTCTTGAAGTAACTTTCACGGGCCTTTTCCTTCTTTGCCGGCTGTGAACTTTTCGCTGAGCTTAATTTTCTTGTAGATTTCTTCAAGTCTAAAAATTCGGAATTGATGGTATATTCACTCTTTGGAAATATTTGGATAGTGGTAGATAATAGATGGTGAAAGGGGGGGGGGGGTAGGGTTGCCCTTGTTTAAGAGGCATCGCAGGCGTTTTTATTTTTTTAATTATTCATTATTCCTTTTTGTTTTGTTGTTGTTGTTTGTTGTTTGTCTTTGTATTCGTTTTTCGTTAGTGTTTTTATCTGTGTTTGTCTTTTTGTCTTAAGCTCTACTGTTGGCGCGATGTTGAGCATTCGAGCCTTTATTAGTGCTCAAAGATAGTTCAATACTTAGCGTTATTGTTCTGTTGTGTTTGCTTTTCTTATTTACTTGTAGGTTTGGTGTCTGTCTCTTAGTTGTATGTTTTGTGTTCGTGGTTTTTGTGTTCATGTGTATAAGTGTCCTATGTTCTCCTCAGAGCAGTGTCTCGTACTTGGCAAACGCCGGTTTCGAGCGACCTTCCCACGTAATCTGGCAGGGATGTTAATTCAGCCGCCAGTTCTTCTTAGTTCTGGGATGATATCATTGGCCATTGTAGACCAGACTTTTTTGGCCAGTTTCTGGGTAGCGACATTAATGGGCTCCAGACGTTGTCTGCGGTGCAGTACCCTCTGCCGAAGTTGCTCTCTTCGTTTGGTTTTATTGTGCAGAAGGATGCAGAGCTCTGCACTCGCTGGAGCCTCCTCATAGTGGTCTTGTTGGCCGCTTGAGTCACTACTGCAGGGTAGAAGAGCTTAGCCCGGATGAACATCAGGTATAATTTCCTGATGTTCGCCGAGCTAAGATCACGGAACCTATATAGCTTGAGGATTTCTCTCCTAGCCATAATCTGCCTCTCCTTGTAGTGACTCGAGTATCCGTGATCGGAGATCTTTAGGCCCAGGATGGTGCCTTCGGCGGAGTAGCCGTATCTCCTCCCATCTATTATAATGGGTCACGTTGAGTCTCGGCTCAACGGGAGGATTTTAAAGTTCTCCCTATTTGTCCGGATTTTCCACTTCTTCTCATATTGGTTGATGTTAGAGATCTCTGCATTTGTGTTGATTGCCTGATCCCTCGCTTTCCTGACCCTACTGGGGACGATCTGCGTGACGTCATCTGCGTATTGCAGATACATCGTGTCCCGGTGTTTAGGAGTAGGGAGGTTGATGGTGAAGACCAGGTTAAGCAAAGGACTCAGGCAGCTCCCCTGGGGAACGCCCGCTTTGAGCTTGAATTCTGGTCCTTTGTGTTCTTCTATCATGATACGCACCCTTCTGTCCATGATGAAGTCACAAAGGATACATTCCAGGACCGGGTTTAGCTGGAGACCTAGGATCTTGTACTGTAGTCCACTTAGCCAAACCTTGTCGAAGGCCTTCTGCACGTGCCTCATCACGGTGTCAACATATTGACCCTTTGCTCGGCAGTGCGCGATGTTTTCAGTTAGGAGCGCCAGGGCCGTTTCTGTGCCCCTTTTTGGTCTGAACCCATGTTGTTGTGGGTTATGCGCTCCCAACTCGTCGAGTTGATTTTGTAGCCTGACGGCTATAATTTTCTCAAAGATCTTGCCGGAAAATCCTAGGAGATTGGGCGATAGTTGGCCATCTGGTCTGAGGGCTTGTTCCCCTTCGGGATAAAGATGATTTTAGCCACCTTATACCCATCAGGAAAGTAGCCTTTATTCAGGGATGCATTCATTGTGTTCACCATGCCCTGAATAATTTGCCGTGGGGCATTCACCAGGTTGTTCTTGGTGAGCCCGGACCAGCCAGGCGCCCTTTGTTTGAAGGACCTAATGGTGTTCATAGTCTCTTCAACCATGATCGGGTGCCCGTGGTCAACCATCTCTCTTTCTCTAGATACTTGCGGTTGTGGGTGGGTCCTATGTATCATCGTTCCGAGGTCGTCGAGCAGTCGGTCTTCGAAGTCCTGGTCGAAATCGTAGTTTTCCTCAGGTGAAATTGCAAAGACCTCTTTCCAATGTCTCCTGAATCTCTCTTTGAGAGTGCTCGGATCTTCTATTAAGATGTCGCCTTGCTTTATTTTTATTCCTGGCAATCCCTTAAGTCTTCGGACGCTGTTCCAAAAACTTACAGGATTTTTCTCCCTTTCTAGTCTGCCTATGATATCGTCCCAGATTTCCTTATGTTTCTAGAGGATTATGTTTTTCAGTTCCTCGCTCAGCTGTCTCATTCAGGCTGCCCTTTTCCGGTTCGGGCCTGTCCTGCCTTCCTCATAAATCTCCCTGTGGTTCCCTTCGATATCCCTCATTTCGTCCGTCCCCCTAGGTTGCGGGTGCATTTTGTACGAGACTCTGGGGACGCATCTTTCGTCAGCTTGAATGAGGAGATTAGTGATCTTGTCGATCTCCTCATCAATTTCTCTAAGATTAGCGACGTCCAGGTCAACTGGCTGGTAGGTGCTTAGCATTTCTCTGTACTGCTCCCAGTTAGCTTTCGCGTAACTTTTCCTAAGTGCGAAGGGCTTGAGCATTGGCGCAAGCGAAATGGTTGTGATAATTGGGATATGATAGCTCGGGACCACAGGAACTGGGGCATTGGCTATGTTAAGGGAGAATTCTGGACTTGCCAACACAATGTCTGGTTTTGTTGCCGAACGCTGTGTTAGGTAAGTTGGAAAGTCTGGTCCAACTCTCTGGAGCTTATTTCTCTCAAATAGTAGCTCCAGGTTTCGTCCCCTTGGGTCGACGCGCCTGTAGCCAGATGCACGGCAACAGGCGTTTAGATCCCCACCTAGCAACTCTAGCCTTTTGTGCCCGAAGAGGGTGTAAAAGTTGTTAATCGGCAGTTATTGTCTCCTGGGTGGCTGGTAGGCTGCCACCAACGTTAGACCTCCAACCAGGGTTGGGATTTCGACAGCCACGAATGATTCATCTAAGTCCGGAAGCGTTTTGAATTTAATGTTTTTCTTGATCGCGATGGCGCAGCATCGTATCTTTCTGGTGTGTTATTTTTTTGTATAAGTGTGTAGTTGTGTATTTTTATAATGTCAGTGTTTGTGTTGATTCCATGTTCTGATATGAGAACGATGTCTTGGTCTTCTTTCCGGAAGATGTTGCCGTTAAGAATAGACTTTCCGTTCCATCCATTCACATTCAGAGTGAGTATTTTTAGAGCGTTGTTTCTGATTTCCATGTTTTCTTGTACTTGTGTTCTAGTTGTTGTTGAGTGTAAGGTGTAGTTTTCTTTACCGTTTCTAACTTTCTTGAATTCTGCATCACTTAGGGTGATGCAGGAGTCTTTATGAAGTTTTAAGGTGCCCTCCATCATTGTTTGCTCAATATCTGACTCTTTTTATGATGCTGAGTAGGTCCACTTGAAAGTTCTTTGTTGGATACCCTGAAATATCTCCTTGGGGGAAAGCTTCTGTGGGTATGGGTTTAGCTCGCTCGTTATTATTTTAAGGTCAATCTCCTCTCCGTCGTCCACACACCCTTTCTCAATCCCCTACCTACATATACTCTTACACCATTTCGAGAATGACTATTAAATCAATCCTGATTGGTTAAATTTTTGTTGTGTTATGATTATGAGTAGATGAAATAACTATTTATATAAGTGTATTTTTGTGTAAAAAATAGTCAGAAAGAGTCAGAAAAGTTATTATTATTCAAGAAGAAAAGTTATATTTCCTGTTCGCCATTTTCGAAACTTATTCCAGCTATATACCTAGGAATGAAGAATCCATATATATATATATATATATATATATATATATATATATATATATATATATATATATATATATATATATATATATATTCTTTCATCCCATAAGGATGCGGTTGATCACTTAACCCAGCCTACGAAACTACAAAAGAGAGAATACCTTGCTCAGACCCTATAAGAGATCCTAAAGTTTGTAAGCAGCTTTGTTGACATCCTTCTAAACAACGTTCTAGGGGATTGTTGTCAGGAAAACTTGGCGGCCACAAGTCTGCTGGCCAGTGATGCGGGACGTTGTTGAATAACTACAACTGTGTTTTCCTTGCACTGGACGGCAGCAGAGTCGCGGCCTCTTGGTCTATCCCAGGCTTGACTACAATCTCGAGCCCTTCAATACAAACGTTCGGATTGAACTTGAGACCCTCGGGTAAGATCGTTCTCTAGCTTTGTACTCCTCTTTACTCCAAATTCTTATTACTTTCCTCCTAACTTTTATAGCCGCAGTTCTATTGCATGAAACCTAAATACTAAAAGAGGAAAATATGAAAGAATATTCTGTGCATGAAAATTAAACGGATATTTTCAAGAAAATGGAGATTTGGTTATTTTGCTCCTTAATTTTGGATGTGACTCTAATTTCGCGCTTATAATTCTATATGTTTTCAGATAAGGTAATTATTTGGTTGATTGTAGTCGAACTACAATTTATCGAAGAAATACATTAGTCACCGGGTGTTTGTCCCACTGTTTACAGTATAACATGTTTCAACCAATTTCATAATGCCAAGAGTCACCAGATAACGCATATGAATTCGGAATATTTTTCTATAAAATGCTCATAAATTCGACAGAATAACTATATTACTTTTTTCATTATTATTTTATACGAGTATCACGCTAGTTAGTAAGGTCAGGCTAAATTGAAAAATTATATATATACACATATAGTTTCCTAATCGCAGTGCTAACGAGACTCAGCGCACCGACGGCCGCATCTTCGCCTCTCCTTTTTCGCATCAACCGTTTGTTTAGGGTCAATGGCCTGACTCATATGCCAGTAGGCAAGGCTTTTTTTTTTAATCTAGCCACCCTTTAGGGCAAGAGACAAAAGAGAGTTGTAGAGTGGTTTCCTCCTTTCTAAATAGATAGAACACCACCACCCCACCTGGATGATATCATGGAGTGTGACCACCCCACTTGAATGTATCCCGCGTGAGCTTAAGTTGCAATTGAACTTCAACTTCTAATTTGTTGTATGGACCGCTAGCATCTTCAGAAGATGATACGAGGGTATCGAAACGCGTCAGATAAATAAAGTATTTTGCTAAAGGAATTTTCTCTTATTTCCTCCTTTAAATTCAAAATCAGAGTTTTAATTAATTTTGGAGAACTTATCCACGGCATCAAACCAGACGTAAAGGCAAATATACGACAAATTAAAAGATGCGAAAAGAAAATCACGAATACGAAATTAGCCGTCGCTTTCAACAAAACTTGCTACGATGAAAATATATTGCTCAACTTTAACTATATATATATATATATATATATATATATATATATATATATATATATATATATATATATATATATACGAAGGGCGGCCAATAAGTTTTGCAATTCGGAAATAAGGAAACGAGATATGAGGAAAAGTGTTTTATTATTTTTCAAGATAACTACCCTCGACTTCAATGCACTTGCGCCACTTGTCCCTGAGGTGAGGCTTCGAATTCCCGACAACCAGAAATCTCCTGACTGCTGTTCAATCCACTCCTGGACGGCGAGCTGGACATCTTTATCGGTTCCAAAACGGCGTCCACGCAGTGCAGCCTTGAGCTGGCAGAATAAAAAGTAGTCGCTAGGGGCCAAATCTGGACTGTAGGGGGGATGGTTGCGCTCCTCGAATCCGCACTCGCGCAGGGCAGCTTGTGCAACTCTGGCCTTGTGGACTTTGACAAGGTCGAAGTTGATCATGAAGCGTGAGGTTTTTGGGACCCAACGGGCAGAGACCTTGGTCATGGCCAAATTGTCGTGGATGATGTTCATAACACTTCCATGTGATATTCCAAGTTCTCGCTCCATTTCTTCGACCTTCACCCGTCGATTTTCGAGGATCATCCTCTCCACACGGGCCACATTGATCCTCGTTAGTCACGTCTGACGAGCGTCCTGGACGGGGGTCATCTTCAAGGGACCTACGACCATGGCGGAACTGTCTATTCCAGCGAGCAATGATTGCATAGGAAGGGGCGGTGTCGGTGTCGGTGTACACTGCAGCCATGCTTTCATGGATCTCTTTTGCATTCTTGCCTTCCTTGGTCGAAATTTGATCACTGCGCGGTGCTTGACCTTCTCCATTGTTGAAAAATTTGTGACTGACGATCTTCGATCAGCTACTGCTTCTTAAATAGACGAGGCAGGAGCGTGCGGCTGCGGGTCCTGACTTGTCATAACTTGTCCTAACACCCCCACAAACAGCCTTTCCCCTTCCTCTGTTTTGCCCTACCAATTCGCAAAACTTATTGATCGCCCCTCGTATATATATATATATATATATATATATATATATATATATATATATATATATATATATATATATATACTGTATAGCACAAAATCCCACAGGAAAAAGGAAAAGCAGACTATTTAGTTCATTCTCATAGAATACACAATTATTTTACAAGAATATGATATATATATATATATATATATATATATATATATATATATATATATATATATATATATGAGAATACTAAGCGATGCTCTGCCTACGTACAACGAAAGGATACAAAACAAATCGGGCGTGGAGAAAAAGAAATAAATGATCAGAAAAGGAGGATTAAAAGCAAGTACAAAAGGGTAAAGACATAGATAAAATCTCTACCAAAATAAAATATCCACGTGTGAGTGAGTGTGTGTGAAACGTAGAGATATAAATCACATAACTATGAATTCATACATATGAAATTATAAATACATTGGTCAATAAACAAAAGAAATATAACAAATTAAATAAATCAAAGGGCTAAGATTTAAAATTATAAATACATTTTCCACTAAATTAAAGAAATATAGCAAATTTAATAAATCAAACGGCTAAGATTTAAAATGGAAAATTTCGTTTGTCCCAACACGAATACACTATTAGAAAATATGAAAGCAATAGTGCTTTTTTTGTTCGCTTATCTGAAAATGGTCATCCTACAATTGGAATTCGGCTAAGTTTATTTACAACTCAGATGTTAAAGGAAATATTATTAAATGCTCCTTCATTAATTCCTCTCCTAACTTCAATATATCTCCCCGTATATTTAAATGGATCATGTCATTAAAAAGCTTATTTTAAACGAAATTGTGGTGAGCCACAATCTGCTTCCTAGAAACAATGTATCTCCTATATCTTTCAGATATAGGCCCTGGCTCTTCAGGCTGCGAACCTGGAAGTTCCTCTGCAACTCAGGTTAAGAAAACTCCCTCTAATCATGCTCCCTCCATTCCAACGAGCACGGTAGCTCACACGCCCTTTCAGAACCATTTTTTGGGTTCCTTCACCCACGATCGCTCTCCTGGAAGAGCAGGCAGTAAAAGGGTTTGACGCTCCCTATCTGCTGAACCCGGACTATACCCACCAGCGACTCCTTACCGTAATGCGGAACTACTGCGCACACAATTGAGTCGTCAAATTCAGAAGGAATGAACATTTAGAAAGGTGAATTCTAAGATCACCCTGTCTTCCAGCCTTCTCCAAGAGTGGACGCTAGAACTCGGAACGTTGCACCTTCCAAAAGACAAGGGCCCCCTTAACTCAGAGCTGCTCTGCCCCCTAAAGGATTCAATGTAGTTGTAGCAGAAAACTCATATGGTGAGCCAAACCTCCCCCAGTACGCCTTTGAGCGTCGCGGTGGCTTTGTCGGCAAAGATTTGTTTTCTAGAAGGCTACACCTATCCACACCATGGTCGTCTTATTGAAAAGGGGCCCCTCGGATCCTTCCAGTTAGGCCCAAGGCATTTTATCTCATTGGGATTGAAATGGCCTCCCGTCAACTGGGAAGAGCTTTGGAATCACGTCTCTTATCGCTTCCAATAACCTATTTGTCTCCATAAGAGATTGTTGGGACCGTGACAATTTCCAACACTCCCGAGATATAAAGGTTTTACAATTGCACCACCAGCGGATCTGGGCCGGGAAGGCGGATGCCCGATTTACACGAATCATGATTTCTCCGTTCTACTTGTCGCTTTAAATACGTACTTTAAGGCAATGGCTATGCAGCTACACTCGGATAAGATTTTGTATCTTCTTATTTCAGCGTACATTCCACCGTCACTCTAATTCGATCAGGTAGATCCCAGGAGCGTTGTGCCGGAATTGTAGATGAGTTTACGCATCACTGCCCGAGAACCCTATGCCCTTCGAAGGCACCGCATGATTTTGGATGGTAAGTAGTCGATATCATTTATGGTAGTAGCCCCTTTTATGTCCAAGTATCTTTTTCTAACTCACTGCCGTAAAAGAAACTCTCGTTGGTGACTGGAGCGGCTGTAGTGGCGTGGCTTACTCTTCAGAAAATGATTGATTTTCCCATCAGAGTCACGGAGTTTAGGTCAGTAGAAGAATTTGTTGAGTTTTTCTTCAGCAACCTCATCGTCGGAAGCTTGACTACAATTCCTATATCGCCTGGCCGTTATGCACGCCGTCCGCACTTTTTGTGGTCAGCCGAGCGTGAGATTGCCATTATAGATAAGCGATATACCTATATGTTAAATAAGTGGCCCTCTAAACGATTTCAAGATTTTGAAGCACAAGCTCAGTTGCCCTTGGCAGACTTATGCATCTTCACTCAACGAAAATACCCCTCTAGTAGAGATGTAAAAGCTAGTCAAATGGATTTGGGACAAGCTTCCGCATGATCCTATCCCTTATTACAGGAGAGGGGGACGTAATCACGGATCCTGCCTCTGTGGTGGTTTCATTCGAAACTACATTCTCCACATTTACAAGCCCGCTTCCTGCTTCCCCATTATTTATTTATCGTCGTGGGCTTGTTGAAGCAGGCCAAATAGACTTTAATTCCAGCGGTGGAGAACCCTTCAACGATATGCTTAGGCTGTGAGTTGCGTTGGTCTTAATATTTATCCGCGGATAACACCATTAGTAAATAAATATCCCACATGCTATGTTTCTACTGTCGTGACTTTTCTGGTAGATTTTTTTAGTATAATATATATTCAGGGTATCCTCCTTGATTCCAGACGCATGGCTATCTCGCTAGCTTTAGGAACCTTAGGAAAGACCAAACTACCTCGACGGGTTCCCGCACATTACGCTAAGCTCCGACGTGTGCAATTGATGGAGAATTTGGATTAGCTTATTTTATGGAAAGTGGGAGAGATATGTCTCCTGTAGATTTCGGCAAGTTCCACTCTACATCCGATGCTCTGCTCCGGCTGGAAAATGCTATCTGCCAGGCTTTCCTTAGCTAGAGTATTTTTTGAAACGGAGAAGGCATATGATAGCACATGGAAATATGGTACATGGATATCCACCACACTATGTGAGCGATGTGAGAGGTCTATATATTCATATCGGAGTTGTTAGCAGCTCATCAATTCTGATTAGTGTCGAGGCGATCTATCTACGGCCAAATAGAACAGGAAGAGGGGCCTGCAGACAAGTGTCACTCTATTCGCCATAAGAATCAATTTTATTAACTCGGGGAGGCAGTAATATATTCCATCTACACTCTACATTTATGAACTGTAGACTCTTTATGAGCAATCCAGATGTTAACTCTGTAGCGTCAACACCAAAAAGTATTGAACCGCACCTTTTGCAATACTGAAGCGTACGTCTTAAGACAACATTAAGGTAGTGCACTTCTATCGTCATCCACAGCTCCCCTTCCCCGACCCAGCCTTGTTCCTTAACAGAGCTCGCCTTGGTCTTATTTTCGGCCGACGCCTCAACTGGAAGAGCCATATCCCCAGCCTTAGGGTCTGTTGCACTTGTACCATGGCTATAGTACTTTCGTGTGATTCAGCGTTTGGGGTGATGGTAGGTTGCTGATTTGCTTTAATACCATTCTCTTTTTCGTTTGAAACTAGGCGTCGGATGCGAGCTTTACGCTTCGTAATCAAGCGTGAGTCGCGGGAGGAGAATTCGATCCAGCACACCGTTTGACAACCGATGCCTTCCGCACATTGACATATTGAGTGCCTCCTTGTCTATGATGGGGAGATGCTGCTCGCTATGTGCCCTACATAGTGCATTTTGTGCTCGGAACGGGCAATTCCAGCTTCTCTTTCAATAGTTAACGTCTCTTATTTCATTCGGGGTTGATCGTGTCTGTTTCTAGGACGCCGAGGTACGCCCCTCATATCCTAAATTTTTCGAGTTTAGGACTAGGCAATTCCTTCAAAAGATCAATATGGACACTGGCCCTTCTGGTTTTGCGGAGCCACCACAATGAAGCGTACCACCGATGCGCGACACATCTCTCCGTCTACTTTTCCATTGTTCGGCAAGTTTCCACACGCGTTTCTCTTATAGCCTCACCGAACTCAAAGAATAATTAATTAACTCTTCCTTTTATCACTAACTTTTATATTTGGGGAAAGGCATAATTATCAATTCTTTTCTAATTACAGTTTCAAAAGTACCTGAAGTGAAGCGATATATTCAGTGCAATGATAATAAGTAACTACTTACGAGTATTAGTAATTTCCATTGAACCGAATATTCTCAAAGTTATATCCTAGTATTTTTCTTTTTACTTTTAACAAATATTGTTTAAATATTCATTCACTGTGTATATTAATAAAGCACAAAATCTAGTAGCTAAAATCTTTTTCTATAGCTTAGGTATCTGTTCATTGCGCATTATCATGCATGGAGAAACTTATGCTGTACTATTTTGTACATTTTGTATGTATGTAAGGAGAAACATTATTTCATGGCAACGATTTGTAAGTAAATTTTTGCTTTTCCATTTCCTGCAATTAGCATAGAAAAACTACACATGTCATCGATGATTTTCTCCTATTAGATTTTGGGCTTTTATGAAGTTATTAATTGGTGAGTTGGGGATAAATAGAGAGATCTGTTCATAATCTTATTGTTGCTTTCATAAATTCAAGAAGTTGTACTTTAGCGTGGCTACGTTTCTTTGCATGAACATCTTTCTAGAGGTTGAAATGCTGTCGTAGAGTCGAACGTCGATGCTAGCTGAGGATTAACTCTGCAGTGATGCGGGAAGGGAGCACACCAGAAATTGGAATACAGATCCCAGTGCGAGGGTTAAATAATCACAATCGAGTGCGGTTGGCCTAAGTAATAAATTCTTATAGGTTTTGGGTTTAGAAAAACTGACTGTAGAAAAATAACTTTACTATATAAAAGGAAAATATTATTAGCAAAAGTAAATAAATGACAATTAATAAGATGAGACCTGGGGTACAAAACGGGGAGGGGGGAGACACAAATGACTCGACGGGGACGAGAGTCCGAGAGAGGATGCACGGTGGTTGCTTCCAGGAAAAGGGGGAGAGTGGAAATGACGGGGAGACCCACGTAAAGCCTAATTGACTGGAGGCTTTGGATACGACTAGTATGCAGGGCGCTGCAAAATTCCACTTGCGAAATTCTTTCTTCTTTAACCTCGCTGAGAAATGAATGAGGGAGTACTCCAGACATGAACGAATTCGATACCAGACTGATAGATGCCTGTCCGTGTCTATCGTCTGTTGGGCAGGAACTCTGGCCTTAGGTACGAGCGAGGCCGAGTAGAGAGGTGGCGCGTCGCGTTCGTAGCTGGAAGCCGTTGGTAGGCAAAGTAGGGCGTATGAGACTGTACCTGGCTGCTAACCAAGACGAGGCTCTATGATACTGACTTCGCAAAGCTTTTCCCGAAGTATTTATACTGCCTCGGCGGAAGCGGATCGCTGGAGGCCCCCAAAAGAGTGACGTGGATTTCATTAGAATTAGCGCGCCAGGGGGGGGGGGGATATTCTCGGCGAGCATCACAGGCTCGTGCAAAAGTCTTCGATGCCGTAGGTCTGGCGCCGATCAAGTTTTGCGACGGGGAGAAAAGGGAGCCCAACACAGATCATGCATTCGCGCGAAATTCTCGATGCTCCCTTGGGGAGCACGGGTCGACGTTGGGTTCTAGGGGGGACGGGGAAGCTTCTCTCTCTCTGACAGATGCGCTATACTGCCATCACCATTTACGATTGCTGAGACTAGTCATACCAATATTGCTCATTATGCCAACGCAAGTTGTTTGTTCTTTTAGTTACATTGTATATTAATTATAAGTTGAGCGATAGAAAAACTTGCCAACTCTAGGAGCTGCCAAGTGTAGGCCATGAATGGTCTTTTGCAGTCTCCCTCTTTTCTTATGTTCTTATGTTCTTATGTTCTATGAGACACTAATGGGAAAATCTTGAATTCCTTTGCCTGAAAGGGAACCTGTGTTGCAGAACGGTAGTGATCCGCAAGGTTTCCCGTCATTTCGATTCGTTGTGCCCTAAATGATATTCTGTTTTAACTCTTCTACTGTTGATGTATCGCATATTTTTACTCCTCCTAAATTCACTACTTCTTTACCCATATGTTGGAAGCTGCATAATTCCCAGTAGGTATGCCACGACGGAACAAGTTTGAAATAACATCAGGAACTCAAATTGAGAGCAATTAAATTAATTCATTTATTTATGCTGGAAACAGGCCGAGTCGACCAATCAAGTAATAGCTTCTGTCGTACTGTGTTGAGTATAGGGAAATGAAGTGATTGCCGTAGCTATATAGAAGTCCGAAAGCATGGTGAGAAAATGTCGAAGTGAATTTCTTATTCTTAATGAAACGAGATTAAAAGGCGTCCGGATTTGATAACGCACGACCTGTTTTCTATAAGTCGTTACTTTAATGGATTTAGATATCGATAAATTGGTGTTTCTCCCTCAGTAGTTAAAGCTAGTTTGATAGAGACGGATAGAAAATCCCAATTTACGAACCAAATCAGCCTTGGAAAGCAATATCGTAAGTTACCTATAATTTTAAAATTGGAATAGTGATGGAAATCGAAGAAGGGTCCAGCACTATTGCCTTTATCTCATGGGTTTTAAAGCCTGAGTGATTTCTAATATTGGAAGAGATCAATCTGATGAGGTTCTGTTCATTAGATGAGATTAATTAGATTAGAGCCTCGAAAATATTTTTCAATTGTTGAAAAAGTAGGAGACTCCTGAAATCCATGAGCGGGAGTTCAGTTAGCGGGGAAAGAAGGGGAAAGCATATAGAAGAAGGAAAAGAAATGAATATAGAACTGAAGATTGATAAAAGAAAATATAAAGAATGTCAAAGATCGAGATAAATTTACGTATATGGAATATGAAGAATCGAACGATTTACATCACACATTCCTCAATTGTTTAATGGCGACTTTTCGTAATCCTTTTGAGAAGTCAGTCCTTTTAAGATACTCGTGAAGGGAGTGAATTTGTGGTCAAAAATATTTAGATATAAAAAATGAAAGTTAAAATGATGTGCCAATAAATGAGATATAAATATTTTTTGTTAATCTGTCTGGTGGTGAAAATCCGCCAGACGGATTCAGGTACTCAACCGGAAATCAAAAAGAAAAGCTTTGTTCCTCGAGATCTGACGCACCCATGAAGCCCCTCCATTTTACATCCTATACTTAGCCTTAAAAATCCCCAGCTTATTATAGCAGACACGGGTGTGACTGTGTGTCGGGAGGTTTTAGCGTGTGTGCACATGTTAATTATACTATTCATGTGTGGAAATCTATTTTTCTTTCCTGTATAAGCTGCACCTTTTAGCGGACTAGCATTCAGTGAGACTCTGAATCGAGAGCAGAGAAAAATCAAATGGAGAGAAATGACAATACGATTATTATTTACACGAATACCTATTAATTGTCAAATTAGTGAAAGAAAGAAGAATACCTATTGGAAAGTCTCGGAATGATTTAGTTACGAAACAAGGTCTGCTGACAAAAAGGCGCGTGCCCTCACTTATTCTGATTTATGTCCTTACGACTTTGAAAACTTTGAATAATTCCCGGAATAACCTTGGGAGGACCTTGCAAAATAATTTTTTTTCTAAGTTTTTTAATTTTATTTTGACTAATTAGTCTTTTGTAATGCCCGTGAGGCCATATTTAGTAACAAGCCATTGTTTTTGTGTGTGTTTTGGGATAAAATCTGTCAAACTCCTCTCCTTCTAATCCCCGTGCCGGATTAACAGGTCCTATATCAGGTACTCATATAGGAATTAGTATATTTATCTTAATTTATTGCTTTTGTCCGTGTGTGTGATCACAAAAATTAAGATTGCACTTAGAATTTTGGGGAACTATTGCGAGAGCCCTATTTTCTTTGCTATAAGATTCTTGAACGCGTCGAGTGGCTAAGGCTCGCGTAAGGAAACAAGATGACGTTCTTCGAGATATTTAGGCAACAGGATGAGATGCTTGGTCTCTCTAGTAAAGAGCTAGTCGCCTATTTTCAGAATGAGGAGAAAAAAGAAAGAGCAGAGAAGAAAGAACTATGAGAAGCTGAAGCTGAGGAGAAAAGAAGATGAGCTGAAGAAAGAGAAAGGGTGAGGCACCACGAAAGGGAGTTAAATAGGAATAGCTTAGAAACCCTCTCAGTTAGTTCCAGGAAAGAAGCTCCCCAGATCCCCACTTTAAAGCTCCCAACATTTAAGGACGCTGAGAATTTCAGTGATTCCCTCACTCATTTCGAAAATATTTTTGAGGTAAATCACTGGGATATCTAAACTGATGGAGTCGCCCAACTTTTCCCTCTCCTTAATATTTAGCTGCGAGATATCGCTACCCGCCGAGGCTACCCTCCACTATTCGACCCTTACGTCCGAACTTTTCGCTACGATTAACATGAATCCGGACTTCTACAGGGCGAAGTTTCGTCAGGCAAGGTTGCTACCTCGCCAGACTTACCGCCAGTTCGGATTCAACCTCAGAAGAAGTCTGCAGTTTTGGTTGGACTCCGCCCAGGTAAACGGCGACTATGAGTCTGTCTGATTTCATTTTGCGGAATCAATTGATGGTTACGCTGCCCTCTGTAATCCTGGCATTCGTGAAGGACCGAAGAGTTGCTTCCTTCAAAGAATGCATCGAAGAAGCGGATTTGAACGCGGATAATCACAATCTCTACCCTAAAGATCCCAAGATGAGTCATCCTCCCTCCCCCAAGAGTAAAGGCCACTTCCCTAAATTTCACCCGTATAATGCTCCCAAATTCGTAAAGGTCCCAGTTCCCTCCAAACCGAAATATCATTCCCTGTCTGAACTTAGGGATGTTAAGCCACCTGTCTTTTATCCCCCTGCGTCGGATTACCCCAGACGACCCATAGTCTGTTTTTCTTGCGGAACCCCCGGGCATGTGTGGACGAACTGCCCCCTCAATTCTCAATTCCGTTCTGCTCCCAGTCACCAAGTCCACCAAGTAATCGCCTCTCCTTCTCCTCCGTCTGCTCGCCTCAAAACGCCTGCTTCCATACCAGCGAATAGCCCCCAGGACCTCAAGTTATTTTTTTATTTAACGAGAGCTTCCCAGGTGGGCTCGAATTTGAAACTGGATCGGTTAATGGTTTCCTGGTTTCAACCCTGGTCAGAGATACGGGATGCACGTGCATTGTCGTATCTGAAAAATTGCTGCCCCCAGTGAGCCTCAACCACGATAAATTTGTAGTAGTCCAGGACTACTGGGACGAGCCAACCGCTTCCCGGGGGTCCGTTGTTCCATCGAATGGCAATATTTCACCGGTTGGGCTGACGCCGTAGCAGCCCCTATTATATTCTGCGCCATATTAGTCGCCCAGAGTCCGCAGCTCTCCCTTAGTCCAGTTGCTCAGCGTGCTATCACGAGGGTCCAAGCCATAAAGATCCAGGCACCCCCCATGACTTTAGAAGCCCCTTTTTCCTCCGAGTACGAGACTCTGAACAACGAGTTTTTTTGTAAAGCCCCAGAATGAGTGGCCGTCCCTACAGCCATTGTGGGTAAAGTCGAGGACCAATGAGCGCGAATCCGTTCGTGATCACAGGAGCATCTCCTACCTCGTTGAGGATGAACTTTTGTTCCGTTTAACCTCCGTTCATACTACTCCCCTACGCGCTCGTTGTGTATCCCCCGCTCCTATGACAGGACCTATTTGACATTAAGTCAAAAGAAAACGGTTCAAGCCCGGTGACGAGGTCTTGCTTCTCCTGCCCACGGAGACAAATAAGCTTCTTTCTCAATGGAAAGGCTCCTTTTCAGTCCTCGAAGCCCGTGGCCCCGTGGACTACATTATCCAAACGCCCTCCGGTAACAAATTTTTTCACGTCAACATGCTCAAACGTTACACCGCTGCGCCTGCATCAACAATATTGTTGCCCTGGACGAAGAGGCCGTGATGGAAGCCTCTTATTCCCCGAAATTTCTTAACCTAGTCCAGACAGTTTACTTAGAAGCTGACAATGACTACCCACTCCCGTTGCTCCCCGGAACGTATAAAGAATCCCCCCAGAAGATCGATCTAAATCCCCACCTGGAGCCCGCTCAGAAAGCCCAATTATCCCTGTTGTTAAAGGACTACCCGGACGACATTTCTGAGAAGCCTGGTTGCTCGAACCAATTCAAGCATGGCATATTATTGACCACGCAAGAACCGATCTGATCCAAGTGTTACCCTTCGCCAATTCATTTGCGATCAGCGTTCATTGCGGAGGTCGAAAACTTACTAAAATTAGAAATAATCGAACTCTCTTCGTCAGAGTACTGTTCCCCCATTGTTATGGTTCCGAAGCCGACCAGTCTTTTCGGATGTGTGTGAACTTTCTAAAACTTAACGCCGCGACGGTTTTTGATGCCGAACCGATCCCATTGATAGACCAGAGCCTACATTTGTTCGAGAACGCCAAATTTAATTCTGATATAGATTTATGCAGGGCGTACTATCAAAGTTCCCTCAAGGATAGTGTTCGGAAATACACTTCCTTTCCTACAGAAAAGGGGCTTATGCAATTTAAACACCTCCCGTTCGGTTCAGTCACTGCTTGTAGTAATTACAACAGAAGGATGCGCCGCTCTCAGATGGTCTGAACAATGTGTCATTCTATTTTGATAATGTGTACGTAGCTACACGCACATGGGATTAACATGTAATCTCTCTTCGTTCCCTCTGTAATAGGCTCCGAGAGCATGGTCTGACCATAGGTCCTTCCAAGTGTCATTTTGCTTACGACACTATCAAGTACCTTGGGTTTCACATTGAAGAAAATCAAATAACGTCCCAGCAAGAAAAGGTCAGGGCCATTTCAGATATGCCCCTTCCTCGTACTAAGAAGCAGCTACGTTCCTTCTTGGGTTCAACCTCCTTCTACCGGCACTTCGTCCT
Source organism: Ceratothoa steindachneri (assembly GCA_963969495.1). Lineage (NCBI taxonomy): Eukaryota > Metazoa > Arthropoda > Malacostraca > Isopoda > Cymothoidae > Ceratothoa > Ceratothoa steindachneri. The sequence goes on along the minus strand of OZ018321.1, from coordinate 64,810,364 downwards.
CAACTTTGCCGCCTTAGCGGCCCCCTGAACTTTCTCCTTATGAAAAACTCCTCAGATTCCCTCTTTTGGAGAACCAAGGCAATTTCCCACTTCCCGCAGATGAAGGATAGGTTAATATCTGCCCCCATATTGCGGCTCCCGAATCCGAACAAAATGTTTGGAATCCGTACGAATGCCAGCAACGATGGCATCGGTTGCGTGTTGCTGCAGTATGAAGAAGATGGGAATAGCTATCCTATGCTAATACAAGCCGGAAGCTGTTACCGCGCGAGAAAAACTATGCAGTAATAGAACTTGATGTTCTGGCAATAGTTTCTGGTGTCCGGAAGTTTAAAATGTATCTGATTTGTCAGGAGTTCGTGATCGAAACGGATCAACGTCCTCTGGCGTACTTAAGAAATTGTAAAAGCCAAAACGGAAGGCTTATGCGCTGAAGTCTACTATTGATGGGATATCAATTCCGAATTTTGTATTTAAAAGGTAGTGAAAACTGTGTAACAGGCAGTCTAAGTAGGAATCCAGTAGAGGACCCTCCTCCCTCAAGGTAGAACTCCATACATCCTATAAATGCACGTGCGTACGCCCGTATTTTAGTGTATTGCTTTTATATACGTGTTGTCATTATTGATTTTATTTTTATTATTTCCTGGATTGTCCTTCCGCTTGATTGATTCTTATTCTAAATTGTGGTAGTGCATTAACATGAAACTATATATATATTTTAATTATGTAATTTATTACCCATTAACTTAAATGTATGTATAAGTTTTATCCGTCATCTGGAATCAAACGGAGCAAATCCTGTACTTTGACGGCCGTAGTGTCGGCTGAAATTTTAATACCGAGGGGTTTTGGTCGAGATGCCCTTGTGCCTTCCCCTTCATGTCGGGAAAACGCCATCTTTTGAAGGGGGGCATGTAAGGGAAAGGGATGCCAAAAAGAATACGCCTTCATTTGTTTCTTGAATTCCTTCCCTCTCTCTGTCTCCTAAGAATGTAAAACTCCACGTGGGGTAATCTAAAGAGAAAAAAAGAAGAAATAATTTTAATATCCGTCAGACGCCTCACAGGTGCAGTTAATTAAGTTGGGTGTGTTAAAAGCTTTTACCTCGCCAAGGAAGGGCTAATCTCTGTATTCGGGAAACTGCTAGACGAAAGTTTCCCGCCCACATCTAAAGGTCAATATGACTTGGGTCAGGCGACAAACGCTAATCCATCTGGCCGCCGGAAGTGGTCAGCCAGTCGTCTGAGTCTGCCAACGAGGAGAAACCAAAAAGATGGCCGTCATATAAATACCTTGAGTTTTCGAATATCAGCCGATTGAGTTTGAGAACCCGTCGCCTTTTGGTCAGATCGTGTGTTTGTTTCCCTAATGAATGAATGAATGAATAGTGCCGAAAAAAGATGCTACAAAGCCCAAACGGACTATCCCGCAGCCAAATTCAGAGACGGGCAATTTACACATTAATTCTCAATAAAATATTGATATCTAGAAAATATATAAAAAATTAGCTATAAATTAAAATCAATAAAATTGAGGTATAGGAATTTTAAAAAAAAAACATTAAAAGATATAACATAGTATAAAAATAAACTATTAAAGATTCAGTATTAAATTGTAACTGAAAAATTTAAATTCTTCTAAAAATTTAGACATTCAATTCATATAGGAGAAAACATATAAAAATTAAACTATTAAAAATTCAAAATGGATGAATAACACAAACTATAAATTGATCAACCAACAGAAAATATAAAATCGTGGAATAATATATTAATTTTTGTCTAAGAGGTTTAGATTCTTCTAAAAATTTAAACATTCTATTCACATAGAAGAAGATATGTAAGAAATAATCTATTAAGATTCAACAAAGGATAAAAAAGAAATATAAGGTATAAATGGATCAACAATAGATACAAAACAGAGAGTATAAAATTGTGGTACAATATATTAAATTTTGTCTAAAAGATTTAGATTCATCTGAAAATTTGAACATTCTATTCACATAAAAGAAGACATGTAAAAATAATCTATTAAATAATAAAGACAAACTATAAATGGATCAACAATAGATACTAGAACAGAAAGTATAAAATCATGGTACTATATTAAATTTTGTCTAAAAGATTTAAATTCTTATGAAAATTTAAACATTCTATTCATATAAAAGGAAACATGTAAAAGGTAAATTAGTAGAAATTTAACAAGAATAGTAAATGTAAAGTCATGACACTATATATTAATTTTGTCTAAAAGATTTAGATTCTTCTGAAAACTTAAACATTCTATTAACATAAAAAGAAACATGTAAAAAATAAACTGTTAATAATTTAACAAAGGATAAAAAAGGGCATAGACTATAGATGGATCAACAATACATACAAGAACAGTAAATATAAAATCATGGATTATATTAAATTTTGTCTAAAAGGTTCAGATTCTTCTAAAAATTAAACATTCTATTCATGTAACAGGAAACATATAAAAATAAAGAATTAAAGATTCAACAAAGAATAAAAAACATAGATTATAGATGGGTCAACGATATATACAAGAGCAAAGAATATAAAATCATTGAAGAATATATTAAGTTTTGTATAAATGATTAAGATTCTTCTGAAAATTTAAACAGTTTATTCACATAAAGGGAGACATGTAAGAAATAGACTATTAAAATTCGACAGAGGATAAAAAAAGACTATAGATGGATCAACAATAGATACAAGAATAGAAAATATAAAATCATGGGACAATATATTAAATTTTATCTAAAAAATTTAATTCTTGTGAAAATCTAAACATTCTATTCACATAGAAGGAGACATGTAAAAATAAGCTATTAAAATTCAACAAAACATAAAAAACAGATGACAACAATAAATAGAAGAGCAGAAAATATAAAATCATGGCACTATATATTAAATTTTGGCTAGAAGATTAGATTCTTCTAAAAATGTAAAAGCTCTATTCACACAAAGAATAGAACTTTTAAATTTTTAGAACTTCTAAAAATTTAAAAATTCTATTTATACTAAAGGAGGCATGAATGAGTTTCAGAGAAGATGCCCTGCAGGATCTCCTGGGGAGTCATCTGCTCAGTAATGAAAGAGAAGACCCTCATCCTGAGATTTCTCAAAAGGGGGTACTCAGCAAAAATGTGAAGGATGGAGAGTTGCACTCCACATAGGATGCATAAAGGTGGGGGCTACCCATTCATCAAGTGTTCATGAGTGAGGCGGCAATGGCCTATCCTCAGTCGGCACAAAATAACCTCTAGTCTACGTGGTCTCATGGTAGGTGGCCATGGTAGGACTGAAGGTTTTATGGAATGGATTTTGGTAGGAGGAAGTTCATCCTACCTCTTCTGCCATACGCCGACTACATGTTCGGTGATGAGAGGATACATATCACGAAGTGGGACTAGGGCAGAAGGGGGTGTCCCCAAAGATACCACCTCCTTGGCCGCGGCATCCGCCCTTTCATTACCTGGGATTCCCACATGGCTGGACACCCAGCAAAAAAGAAATCTTGTAGAAGGAAGAAAGATAAAAAAGCCCCTGCTGGATCTTGGGAACCAGTGGATAGCTAGAACCAAAATCACCCAGTGTCTCCAGAGAACTGAGGGAGTCAGAGAAAATTGTAAAACAACCAGATGGCATTAGAGCAATATCAAATAGTGCCGCAAGAATAGCAACAAATTCTGCTGTGAAAACAGAAGATCACTTGGTAGGCGAACCAATGCTGTCTGAGATGGAAAAACAGCAGCAGCTCCAACTCCGTCCGATGACTTGGACCCATCGGTGAACACAAAGTTGTTAGGTTGATGGTGAGAGGAGTGGTTATCAAACATGGTTCTCAAGGTTACAGACAAGGACTGATTCTTGGGCCTGCCAGTAAGCCTCTTGCATACCATTACAGGTAGTATGACCCATGGTGGAATCTTTGGTATTGAAAATGGAATAATAGAGATCTCTCTTAGAAGTCCTGTGTGCTCGCCCATGCGCAGAGCAAAGGGGCAAGCCAAAGATGAAAATTTATCATATGAGGCCACTGTTCGCAAATTGAACGTGAACTCATATACTGGTGACCATGGCAATTTTTCAAGTCTAAAAAGATATTTAAGGTTAGACTTGAGTCTGTGAAGGGGAAGAGGAAGAATCCCGTTCTCTGCATAGATACTCCACACAGGGGAGGACTTGAAGGCTCCAGAAGCCAGGCGCGCACCCTGGTTACGCACAGTATTCAATTTTTCAAGAGTAGACAGTGAGGCAGAAGAGTACACCTGTGACCCATAGTCCAGCTTTGACTGGACCAATGCTGAATACAAAAGCCACAGAGTACGGCGATCAATTCCCCAAGAGGTGTGTGACAGTAATTTCATTATGTCCATTCTCTTCAGACAAGAACTTTTCAAGGCGTCCAAGTGAGGCCTCCAAGAAAGCCTTGAATCAAATATCGCCCCTAGAAATCTGAAATGTGGCTCAAAGTTGACAGGGATACCATAGAGTGACAGATGGGGGGGGGGTCTCATGTCGCGAATCTATAATTGTAAAAATGGACAGCCTTGGTCTTTACTGAGGAAAAGCGGAAGCCCTTGGAAGAAGCATTATCTGCTACAGTATTTATAACTTGTTGTAGCTTACGGATGACAAATAGAAGTCTAGGCGATGAACACATTAGTGCTAAATCATCCACATATAGAGTCGAGGAAATCTCAGCTAGAATATTTGTGATAATGCTGTTGATAACCACAGAAAATCAGGTGACACTGAGGACACTTCCCTGTGGCACACCATCAACTTGCTTTACGGGCTCTGATAGGGCATTTCTAACTTTTGCACGTAGTGTGCGCCGCATGAGGAATTGCTCTACAAACCTGGGGAGAAAACCCAGTAGGCCCCAATCATAGAATTGCTCAAGGATACCACGCCTCCAGGTGGTATCATATGCTTTCTCAATATCAAAGAAGACAGCAACTGAATGCTGCCTCTTTGAAAAAGCATCTCTTATACAAGATTCCATTCTAACAAGTAGGTCGATGGTACTCTGCTTTTTTTCTGAACCCTGATTGAGAGGGAGATATGAGGTAGTTTGTCTCCAAAAACAATACGAGTCTTGTATTGATCATCCTCTTAAATAATTTACATGGACAACTAGTAAGGGCAATGGGCCGATAATGGGTGGGTTCTGCCCCATCCTTTCCTGGTTTTCAGAAGGGTAAAACCGCAGCCTCCCTCCACATAGAAGAGAAGCAGCCTCTAATCCAGATAAAATTATAGATGTCCAGCAAACATGAGAGGAGGGACGGATGCACATTCCTAATCATATCATAGGAAATGCCATCCGATCCAGGTGCAGTCGATCCACAGTGCTTCAGTGCATTATGGAGCTCATGGAGAGAAAAGGGCCGATTGTAAGGCTCATTATCCATGTTAGGCTCCATAAAGTTGATACAATGCTGCTCTTGTTGGAGTCTAAAGCACTGGAATTGGATGGAATAGTTATCTGGGCTTGAAATATTAGAAAAAGATCTGGCCAAGACATTGAAAATATGGGACAAGTCTCCCAACAGTTCCCTGGCTTGAACAATGTTGGGAGCCGTAAAGCCATTGGATTTTCCCAATAGCCTTTTAGCCCCCTTCCAGATTCTGTCTACAGGGGTTTGCCAGCTTATTGACGCGACGTAACCATTCAACGAGGTCTGTCGAGCTCGTCGAAGGGTGCGTCAACGTGCTACCCTTGCTCGGTTACGAGCAATTTTATTTACCATCGTGGGGCATCGGTGGTAACGTCGGCAAGTCTGTTTACATTCAGTGACAGCTCTCGAGCACTCAGCAGACCACCAGGGTAATTGTGGTCCACGAGCAGTTGAGCCGGAGAGTGGGATTGAGGAGTTAGCTGCATGGTTGATGTGGTTTATAAAATTGTCAATAGCCACGTCAATATCTTCATGAAGGAAGGATCCATCATGGCTCAAGAGGAAGATTACCTGTACATGGTGTTATTAAAATAGGGAAGTGATCGCTGCTTCGCAAGTCAGAATCCACTGCCCAGTCAAAATCAGCTCTACAGCTTGGTGAACAGAGAGACAAGTCCACACAGGTAAAGCTTTTTGTCTGGATGTCGAATGATGTGTGGCTGCCATTGTTAAGAAAGCAAACATCATTAAAGCCCAGAAATCTCTCAATCATATTTCCTCTAGGGTTGTTATCATGGTCCTCCCTAAGGGGGTGTCGAGGATTAAAATCGCCGATCAATACAAAGGGAAGGGGGAGTTAAGCAATTAAATTAGCTAACTTTGTAGCTAAAAAAGCTGTATCTCTTTCATCCCCAAGAGGAAGATACAAAGAACAGACTGAATAATAGCGACTGGAAAACTGGCTGACAGCAACTGCCTTTCGGTCTGTATTAAGAGACAGTTGGTTGTGGGGAACCCTGTTGTTAACCAAAACAGCATAACCATGAATTAGTTCTACGGAGTTCTTATAATGTCCCACAAAACCTGAAATGCTGGATACTCTACGAGTAGCTAAACAAGTTTCCTGTAAAGCAATACAATCGGGATTGTAATCTTTAAGCAGAAGCTTGAGCTCTTCCCATTTGGGGAAGAGACCTTGGAGGTTCCAATGAATAATTTGAGAAATTGTTAGCGTTTAAGTACAACGCTAGATTTCTTACTACCGTTAGGGGTAGGAGATTTGGGGTTTGAACTACCAGCAGAAGTAGTTCGTGTCATACTAACCTTAGGTTCACAGTATGACAAAGGAGTATGGCTGTAGGGGAGAACTGTCTTCACTGGAGAAGGAGAGATTGAAACAACTCCAGGAGTCAGTTCAGGTGTTAATGGAACAGATGGCGTTGACACAGTTCGTGGTATTAGTTGTGATGATATATGTGATGGTGGTGGCAAGGGTATCGGCGAAGGTTGTGGATCCGATACTGGCAGAGGAGGATGTGGACTCAGATTTTGGGGTCCCTCCTGAGATGAGGGGGAAGCCTCCACAACAGCTGGCTCCTGGGAAGGAGCAAGAGTTGATTCCTTCTCTTTTATGAGTTGAAGGAGTTCCAAAGCAGTATCAACAAGGGGGTTTGTAGTGATAGTTGGCTTTGGTGCTGAAGGAGATCTTGGTCCTTTAGGAACAATGTGGATATCCAGAGGCGGGATGGATACTTCTTGAGGACCAACATGATTAACATCCACATGCTCTGTGGCGGTAGCAGGGTGTTTAGCTACCCTTGGGGAACCAGGAGAGGATGGAAGGTTCCTCTTCTTGTTGACAACCTCAGAAATATTGTTAGATGCTGACAAAGAGTGTTCATCACGAGATGTACGTTTAGGACGGGGATGACTTTTTACCTGGTCAGGCAGAGGAGAGCCAATAGGATATCTCTGGCTTCTCTCTTTCTTTGGCCTAATAGAACGTAGAACATCAGAAAAGCTCACACCAGGTTAGACGTACGTCTCCCTTACTCTTCTTCTGGCCTTTTTTAAAACTGTTTCTAATAGCAATGACTTCTCTCTCATGGAGAAAGAAAGTACACTGCTGTGATGTTGCAGGGTGTTCTTCACCACAGTTAGGCAGCATGGCTGTTAAGAACAGGGTGTCCCATGAAAATCTGCTCCACAATTAACACACGACCTTGCCTGTTTGCAAAACTTGCTTACATGGCCAAAGAGTTGGCAATGGAACCACCGCCGTGGGTTTTCAATGTAAGGCTTGACTGGGATATTAAGGTAGCCAGCCTTAATGTACTTGGGTGATTCCAATTTGTTTAGGGTCAGATTATTGTGGCAGTAGGTAATCTAGCGCCATTCACAAACCGGGAAATGCGGTGGGTACTTAAAACCTTCTGACTGGTAAGTTTTGACACCAGTTTGTTGATGTCATAATCTTTTAGCTCTCCCGATTGGATTACACCTTTAGAAGTGTTAAATGTCAGGTGCGAAGCAGAGGACATGTCTACAGAAGCTAAAGACTGTAGGTTCTTAATCCGCTAATGTTGTTTGCTTGATTTTGCCTCGACTATCAATACGCCATCATTACGTGGTCACATTTGAGCAGGTTCGCCACATTTTTCAACAAAATCCTCGTATACGTCAAAGATATCAGCCTCACTAAGAAGAATATCATTTGCTTTTAAAACTAGAAATCGGTCATAATTGAGCTCGGGGTCAACTTCTGACCCCAAAGGGTCAAATCTTCTAATATCAGGGTCCAAGGCACGATTACCAGAAACCTGCAGTGTTTGGGAATTATTTTTATTAAGTTTACCCATATAAATTATTTTTTATTTGGGGCTGCCTCTGGAGCCGACGGCATGCACAAAATCGTCATCGTGAGTCAAAGAGCGCCCTTAGAGCGCTGAGCTCTAAGCAGCTGAGCTGCATAACGGAGATTCTCTGGGCTGCGGTGCGAAGACCTCCCAGAAACAAAATGGCGACCCAGACAACCAAACCTCCTCTATGGCACGGTCCTGCAGACGATGCCCCTCAGTGGGTGCATCCGTCGACCCGTACAGAGGCACTCTATAGCTGGAACCAGGTGGGCCAAATGTGTACTGGAGTTCAGGAACAAAATTGCCCCACAAGATGCGGGGTACGCTTGGTCTGGCTCCTCACCCAGGACCTTTCCAGGATGGTTGGACCTTTGTAAGAGCTTAGTCTTACCCTGGTACGGCTCCTGGGATCAGAGCTCTCAATCCCCTCCGCCACGGCAAGGTGGTACCCCTGGAGGGGTTGTTTCCCCAAGTCCCTGGTATTCGCTTATACCATCGAGGTTGGATCGCACTAGGCAGATGCATCTCTTTTGTGAAATCTTACTCTGTTCAGAGCAAGCCTCGAATCGTTTTCGTCTCCGAAAAATTGGCTGGGATTCCTCTCGTCTCATCTGGAACCTCCCTCAAGGATCTCCAATTTCCCGTTTGAGACTTCGCGCGGACCCTCAGACTCTCTGATTACTCCCACTCCCTTGCAACCAGTTCCTTGTATTCTTTCTTGCACCTCGCTTCTTTCAACTTCTCCACCCTTACCACCTCCTTCTTTGGCAAACGAAGGAGTTTGCCAACCTATTCATTCTTTACTCTTACTTCTGCTATCACCAGATAATGGTCGGATAAGTCTCCCACCATCCTCTTCTTTACATCTACATCCGAAAGTCACTTCACATTCCCTCATCCTATCAGAACATAGTCTAACATGCTTCTTTGATCCTCAATCACCCTTTCTCTCACCTGCTCAACCAGTCATTCCTAGGTATACTTCTTGTGCTCTTTCTTTTTAAACCATGTGTTGCCAGCTACCATCTCTTTTTCAACACACATTTCGACGAAAATTAACCCACAGAAAAATGAAAAGATCAATCTAAGCACTTTCGGACTATATTTGCAAGTTCATTTTCAAGGAATAGCATGAAAATGGAGAAGACAACCTTATATAGGGTACAAAGATACGAAGGGAACGCCCATCACATAGTACAAACCAATGGAAAAACACAAAAACAAGAGAGAAAAATACCAATAAAAAGAACAATACGCAACTAATAATACACATATGTATCCCTAAAACGATATACACACAACAACGCCATGTATATAAATGGAATGTGGTGGGTGAAAAAACAAAACCATTTTAAAGGATTATCATTAGAACGAAAACATTTAGGGCTAAGAGCTAATCCACGATCACATAAAGAGTGACAACAGGTGCATTATGAAGTTATTTCATTTAGTACAAGTTTTTATAAAACAGGGTCGAGTTTAAATAGGCCAGGGAAAATGTTAATATTGGTTAAGATGAAAATTAAGGAACACTCGACAATATTTCTTTTTGTAAAATCAGTGGAATGATAAAGGAATTTTGCAGAGTTCCAGTCAATGAGGTGGTTATTTACGGATAAATATAAAAATAAAGCGCTGTTTATTTCACCTTTTCTAATATTATACTTATGTTGGTAAATTCTAGTAGATAAAGATTTACTAGTTTGCCCGAAGTAAGGTAAATTGCAAATAGAACATTCTATAGAATATACTCCACCTTTTTTCCTTGTATTATTGTGGACCAACATTTTATATAAAGTGGATTCATATCTAAAATTTACAGAGATATTAAGTTGCTTAAAAATACGAGTAAGACAAAAAAATGGTTCGAAGTATAGCAAGATAAAACAATTTTTGTAATTGAAAACCGGTTGGTTATCATATTATTGCTTTCCTCACGTGCCACTTTGTGAGTTTTTTTCCTTATATATATATATATATATATATATATATATATATATATATATATATATATATATATATATATAAGAGAGAAAGAGAAATTTGAGGTAAATGAGCAATGAGACAAGAAACAGGAGGTTTTTTCTTGGTTTTTAAAAGCAAGAAGAGAAAGAGACATTGGAAGAACACAAGGATAAAAAAACAACAAAAATACTCCTGTTTGGTATCTGCTCATTTACGTCAAATTTCCCTTTCTCTTGTAGTGTATTGTTATATAGTGTGCAATACAAGATTTCTGCATCTTTCTTTCTGTCTTCAAAAGGTTTAAGAAAGGCAGAAATTAAATATAGCGAAAGCCCTGTGGTGGTTGTTACCACTTCTTTGGCCATTTTTTTTTCCTAATTGCGAAAAAAATCCGTGCAGAGGTGAGGATTGAACCAAGAACACTGAGGCAGCGAGTAACCGCTTAAAACAAACCTTTATACCACTTGGGTACGTGAGAGAAAAAAAATATCTCTCGAATAGACAAGCTCTTAAGGCATGTTTCGCTTGGACGATCAGGATTATGAAAGAGAAGGAATTTAATTGGGAATTCCAAGGGCAAATGTGAGAAAGAACTCAACGCGTGATGAATATACAATGTAACTCTATCATAAACTAGAGAGAGTGTTTAAAATAAATCATTCAAACTGCAAAGAAAGAGAAGATAAACGGAATAATATTTTTTCTTTGAAAAACTTTTGTTTTCCTAATTGCGGAAAAATCCGTGCAGGGGTTCGGAGCGAAGCAAGCACAGTGAGGCAGCAACTGCCTTGATCTCAGTTAAAGCAAACCTTTAGACCACTCGGCTACGTGGTAGAACGAAAAATATTTCTTGAATAGATAACTTTTAAGGCATGGTTGAGGGAATATAATGGTATGTGGCTGTCTTGTTATCCTGTAGGAACTGGTGGCCTTTATTTATATCATTGAAGGAAAGATGAATGCTTTTATTTACTGATGAATTCTTGAGAATTATCTTCAGGGGCCATGAAACTTTTCAAGAGGCAATTTATTCTTTGCATAGAGCTAAGAAAACAACATCATGGTTCAAGGTGCAAAAGATTATGGTTATGGAATTGCCAAGTCAGTTGCCTCACATAAATCCGATTGAAAATTTATGATGATAATTAAAATTCAGAATCTACAGAAGACACACATGATACTCGTACCTTACCTTGCAGATCTGAGAAGAGTTTACAAAAGGAGCAGACCAATTAACCTTCTGAGCTTAGCAGAAACATCATTCTAAATTTTAGAAAGTGAATAGGAGCTAAATTGGCAAATAAAGGTTAAGTGACCGAGTAATATATGTACATATTTTCAGAAATTTATTGGATATTTTTGAGACTGTAATTTTTAGTTTTTTCATTATTACTTTATCTTAAATTTGTCTGAAAATTAAATGATAATATTTGTTTGATATATCATAATTAGAACATATGATTGTAATTTGGCCAATTTCTTAAAATTACATATATGTTCAAAAGTATATTTTGCAATGTAATGGATACCCTTAGCACCCACTGTATTTGTAGGATTTGTAGACAATGTTTGATTGTATGCTGCCCTTTTCTCTCCTGTATGGGGCTTCATTTGTGGTGATTTCACATACCCAGGTCACGACTGAAATAATACGGGGAAGTGTATTTTGTGGATTACGTATGGCATTTGCTATTGGCTAGTCTAATATATCGGGCTATATAAGTGCCAGGGCACTACCAGTGACAGACATTATATATATTGTTGGCATTTGAAAGGCTATTTGTTCGAAGACGATATGCTATCTGCCGTTATCTTTAGTTCAGGGATAGTAGAGTTTTCTGAAATTGAAATAAAAAACGAGTAGTGAGGGACGAATTTGTTAAGTTACAGTGTTAGAGGTATATTCTTTGAAAAACATATACAGCTGTTTGTGTTAAGCTCATTGTGTTGTTTTCTGAGAGGTAAAGCATTCTCTTGGATATATGAAATGTGAGGTGTATAAGAGCTGTTTCTTTTAACGAAGATTATGTTTCTGGTAGCATCATTGCTTGATCGGAACAAACAACTGTATGTAAACTAGGAGGAGTGACTAGAGTTGAGTCTCGTTTAGCCAGATGCATATTGGATATATTGGATGATGGTCAACAATTGTTGTACTTTAGGGGTGTCCTTCATAGAACTCTATTAGTCTTTTCCAATAGGAATTACAGGGTAGAAACATGAAGTGTATACTGATATTTATTTAATTATTTCCATAACGCAATTCTATATTACATAATATGTAAATTAAAACGAAGGAAAATTTGTATTGTTATAATATGATGTAAGTAATATAGATTGTTACTACCTTTAGACTAGATGAAACGGTATGAAATGGTAAGTATGAACTGAGCTCAAGTTCTGCGCATGGTTTTAGTTGATATTTCCTCCCAGTATTTTTTTCAGTTTGAACTTCAAATCTTTGACAGTGAAGTAATTTGATCCAAGCCTTCTGTTCAAGCATATCAGGGGTGATAACAAAGTAATGATAGTAGCGAGGGGAGCACGGGGAGCACGATGCATAGAGTATTGCCTGTTGTGACATGTTTGAACTTGTCGCCGCTTGGGTGTGTTACATTTTCTCGTTGTGTTGTGCGATTGCGTCATTGCTGGTTTCGCGCTCTAACCGGAAACATGGATTTCTCGAAAGAAGGTTGCAGGTTCTACACGTTCACTTGGAGGAAACTCAGAGAGAAAAATCAACGGAGATCAGAGGGGAATTATTGCAAATTTTTCTCGGTCTACTCCAACAGAAACTGTTTTCAGCTGGATTCGAGCTTTATCAGCCAGACAAACTCAACTGGAAGATCATCTTCGGTCTGGACGGCCCCGGACATCTGTGACCGAAGCCATAACGGTCAGTGCCCAGGCCATCATTGACGAAGATCCAACTGTTATTCTTCGATTCTTATGTTTGGGACTTAATGTCAGTTACGGGAGCGCATATGACATCGTTCATCAAAGCTTAGGACCGAGGAAGAAGTGTGCTCGATGGATACCACATTTGCTAACAGAAGAGCCAACGGGTGAGAATTTGTCATCTCTGGCTGGCTGAATTCGAACCAAATGATCCGAAGTGGTTCTCAGATGTTGCTCCCGGAGATGTGTGTTGAACTTCTTTCTTCACCACCAAAGACAAGCAATCCAACATGGGGTAGTTGAGTGATGAAGAGCCTCGACTTCAGATTTTGAAGGAAGGAATTCGCAGCAGGAAACGCCTTTTTACCATCTTCTTCAATTCTCAAGGACCAATATGTGTGGATGTGGTGCCTCAAAAGTCTACTATCGCAATTAAGTACCACAAATACCACGTCCTTCCTTAATCCTGGAACATCAGGCTAAGTCCGCACCAACTTGCTGCCAATCGCTCCTTTTGCTGCACCACGAAAATGCTGCACCCCAAAGAGCGCCTGACTCTGCAATTCCTGGAGCAGCAGGGGATCACTCTTCTTGCCCACCCACCCTATTTACCTGCCCTTGCTCCCTGTGACTTTTGATTGTTTTCAAAGACCAAGGGTACAATTGCATGGAAGCAATTTTATCGTATCCAAGACCTGACACGAACAGTCAATTCAGCGCTACGAGGTATAACAGCTTCTGAATACCGTGACTGCTTCATGAAGTGGCGAAGGGGGGTGGAACGCTGCATAGAGGCAGGAGGGGATACTTTGAAGGAATGTAGACTAATTTTTGGATTTACTTCTGTTCTTTTAAAATATATGGTCTCACTCTCTTTACTTTCTGATCATCCCTCACATACCAGACTCCAATTTCCATGGGTTTCAAATCTGGCGAACTGAGAAGCAAACGTTCGTTTGTGCAAAACCCCTTAAAATTTGCCTTGCACTTTTTTCTGTTGTGTAACATTGCTCCATCTTGTTAAATGGTAACACCAACATTTCTTTTTCAAGATGGCCAAATAAACATAGCTGATTTTTAACCCTTATTCAATGAATATGAGGGGTGTTTTTTGGCATGTTGATGTTACGCCCTCTCAAACCATCACCGAAGCTGGCTTCTGTCCCCTAAAAGATGTCCGCTGTTCAACTGGAGTCTCATTTATATTTTTTACCCAAACACGATCATTCAGTATGTTGTGGGTGGCCTGAACAGTGAAGAACTTTTAATCCGTTTGCAGAACTGGAGGCTGCGAGTCATCAAGGAGCTGTTGAAGGAATAACTTTGCTCTTTCGAATCTCTTAGTTTAGCAGAATTAAAAAGTAGGCGTTCTTTAGTTATATTGAATGGACGCAGATTAAAGAACATCTTTCAGCAATTTTTGTATGGTCAAATGGCTAGCTGTGGTTTTCAAGGAAAGTTGTTTCAGCTCCTCATTGGGTTTCTCTTGATCTTGTTCATCTTGTTTTTGATGAGGGTGGGGCTCCTCACTGGGGTGATCGTCACTCCTGGATATAAACTACCTGTCTCTTTAAACCATTTGATAGCTCAAAAAAAAAACACATCTAGTCACTGTTGAGTTCAACATTTTGAAAATATCACCCTCTCTCTTTCCGTTTATAAACGAGTGGTTTTTGTAAATTTAAATTTTCTCCCTTTCCCGATTCCCTCCTTTTTATCCATATGTTTGTCTTCCGATGGCAACAAATAGGCGACCAGATGGAGGCCAGCTGGGTTCGTAAATCACAGAAGATATCCCAAGTTTCACTGGTGCCGGCGTAACCATGTCGTAAGTCTAAAAGTTCTCTTGAGTTGTGGCTAGATTATGCTGTCAAAATTGCATATGGCCTCCTCCATTTGTGCCCAGCTGTATCTTCATATGGCTTGGGCCTCTTACCGATTTTTAGCGAGGCATTGATTCGATTTTATTGGGTGAACTAATTTGGCACCGGATGAGTAGCGGCGAGTGGCGGAAAATTTGTAGTAAAAAGGGAAGCTAGAGAGCATATTTTGGGAAGATACAAGGGATTCTTGTATTGGGCTTCAATATTTTTTTAAAGCAAATTCTTTCAGGTGAATGAATATAAATGTGTCCTTATTGCATTATACGAATTTTACTTATGAGAGACTGCTCTTCTTGCAAACTTGTTCTGGAGGTTTATAATGGACAATCTCGACCCAAAGTTTTAGGTTTAACACATTTACTATTTTACTCTTTACCTGTTTGGTTGTTACCTTATTTTTCTCATTCTGCGTCCACTGCTACGGAAGATGACCTGGCTTCTTTGTGGAATGTCAAAATGTCTCTATAGTTACATGCATGACTATGGAATATATACCTACAACCGAGTTCCATATACCCAAACAAATACTTTAAAGTTTTTTCACCGTTTTCGATGTTCTTTTCTTAACTAATAATATAAATTAAATTTAAATGTAGATTTTCGGGTTGGTTGAATCTATTTGTTTAATCAATTTTAAAGAATTTGTTTTTTATAAATTAATCGATCAAGTTCACATGAAGATGTATGAAAAAGCGCAGAGGTTCGAATATAGGTACAAATCTGGACAAAGAATCTTGATAGACAAATACTTCTTTCGATCTTCGGTTCGTCTCGAGGTTTCCACACGTCCATTTAAACAAGTTTACGAACTAAGGGCAAACTGGATCAAAAGGTGAGAGAACTTTGTGGAGTGATGAAGTTTTAAAATGTTTTATAATAAAGGCGAGACGAATATATAAATTTTTAATGTGCTATAAACAATTAGACCACAGTTAACGGCATCGTTTCACAGTTTTTAAAAATGGAAGTTAGAAAGCAGAAGACTAAATCCTAGTTTTTGACCTAAATGGAAGAAACTAAAAAAGTGAGAGACATAGGTAAGCATTGGAAGATATTATGGCTTAAAGGTCTTTGTGCTAATGTGTGAATGCTCTTGGAATGTAATGTCCCTTTAGCATTAGTTCGCATATGATGTAGAGAGCAAGGCGACATTCCTTCACCAGGTTTCTATTATGTCCCTTCTATTAATTTCACATACGAGTTCCATTCCGCTATTGACGTCATGTCCTCTCTGTTGAGCGGAAGCAGCTCCAGGAGATGTACGCGCTCTCTCGGTCAACCGCACGTCGGGTAGTCCAGTGGTGCCATGAATCTCTCACATATTTGCAACTGATTTTCTTACAAACTTTTTTCTAAAAAATTTCTGAAGGAGCTGATCTCTTTGGTTATAATTTTTAATTCAAAGCAGATAGAAAACAAACAATGAGAACATTTTAATCTCAGCGAAGTATCCTCAAAGACTAAGGGGTCATAAAGGCAAGAATTTGTGTTGGAATCTCCACAATGATCAGCTAAGATGAAGAAAAATAAATTCCTGACAAAGAAAACGTGAAATTTGAAAGATCACAGAAAATCAATTTCTCATAAAAGAAAGTCTTATTTACTAGACATAACCTCAACATTGGACCTTTTATTGCCTTCTTTTGAATTTTTGTGTCATTTTCTCTTGTTGGTGTGGACATGCACCAATCCAGTCCTCAAGGATTGATGACATTTAAGCCCACCTTTGTTGAGGAACTGGTCAGTTTCGAAAGATTTGTTTGCATCCTGGTTGCTCGCTCGTTTTTAGCTCCCCAAACTTGGTCATATTTTGTATGATCCTCTTTCAAATTCTTTCTGGCTGGGATTTTTCCTTTGATTTTTGTGGTTTGTATTTAAAACGGAAAAAAAATATTTTAAAGTCTTCATAAGTGAAGTAAGACCTAAGTCATCCAATCCTTATCAATAAACCAACTTCCAATTCTGTATAATGATAATAATGAGCATCCCAATAGTGTGGTGCTCTTCAATTCCAGGATCCTTCGCATTGCGGCTTCCCTGGTTAATATAATCAATGAGATCAGAAGGAATTCTTTAGCTCTCGGCCACAACACGTTTCTTAAAAATCAAAACTTGTTTAGTTTTTAGATAGCAAACGGTATTTATCCAAAGATTACTCTGCCAAGAGTTTTTAATATGATACAACCTAATCTGTTCAGCTTAGTTTTCTAGCTTTTTGTTGGAATTTGTTGTGATTTCTGGTTTCCTTTTGTGGTTTATAATATAACCTAGCCATTAAGGTGTTCGATAACGGTGACTCATGCCCATAAAGAAAGTCGCCAGGGAAGAAATATTTGGGGGGGGAGGGAATTGGGTGATTGTCAGCAGACTATCAGACGTGGTTAAATGTAGTCGTATCACTAATTTAAACAAATTCACTTTCTCCCCGAAGGAATTGCGTCAGTATTCCTATGTGTTCAAATAGAAAGGTGTTTGCATTGCATGAAAAAAATAAAAGAATGGTAGGGTGTAAAAGATGTGAAATGAATTCTTGGATAAATCACTTTCCTAATATGAAGCGCATTATTCATATGTGACCCTTGCTTTCTAGAAGAAGATATTACATATATAGCCTGCAGCTTCATTGAATTAAATTATCCCCTCCACGTGATCAATGAAAGTTTATCTAAAACAAAATCTACTCATTATCGTCCCAAGGATAAAAACAAATTTAGTAATACGAAGTGTCTCTCCCTCCCTTTTTCTTCCCTCCTCAAAGGAGTAAACAAAATTATTTCTCGAGGCCTAACCACATTTAAATACCCTTTTTCTATCCTTAAATCTTTCCCTTCGACCAAACCCGTGGATCAGCCAAATGAAACAGGTGTATATTTAATCCCGTGTGGCTCTACAAACTGTCCCTCATTCTACATAAAAGAGACGGGAAGAACCTTAACAAAACGAATTTATGAACATATGATGTGAGACGAAGCAGTACCACATCCGGTATTTTTAATCATATTAGCAATTTCAATCACCAAATTGACTATTCAAAGACACAAATCCTATATAATTGTAAAGATTTTCGTAAAAGAAAAATAGTAGAATCTATATTAATAGGAGAAATTCCCAATTTAATTTGTCAGATGGGCAATTGAAATGCAACCTCTATTCCCGCAACCTTATCGTAAACAGCTTAGCCAACGATCTTAGACTCACACCCCCTGATTAATGACCTTTTTTTCCCCGGTTTGTGTTTATTTGTGTTTTTTTCTTCTTTTTTCTGATCTGTACGCTATTTATAGACTTTTGTAACAATCACATTCTCAGTAGATGACTGAAGAGGGTATGATAAACTACATACCGAAACTAGTCTCGTAAATTAAACTTTTGACTCGTATACAGTGGTTTCACTATCATATATATATATATATATATATATATATATATATATATATATATATATATATATATATATATATAAAGCAGTTGTTAAATTATAAAGACGGAGAAATAGAGGGGAGTGAGAGTGAATTCATTATTAGAAACTCTATTCCCATTCAGGTGTAGAAGGATTCGTTTTTCAAAGTGGATGTTTTGCCCGTCCATTGAACATTCAACACCAAAGAGGGAGGCATTTTTATCCTAACAAATTTATCTGATTGCGCCTTTTAAACCTTCTCTCCCTTTGGTTTCGCTCTGGAGAACGTGTTAAGGAGGAAAGGCAAAGGAAAGACTGGCTCATTCATATTCAATTAACATTTTCATTCTAAAGCTTACTTCGAGTGACGCTTTGTTTATTCGGAGAAACAACGGTGCCAGGGTCACCTACACGGCAAGAAATAGACAGGTGACCCAACTCTCACTTTCCAATTACACTTCACCTACCATCCATGGTAAGTAGATTCGTTCCTGTTTAATACATAGCACGACAGAGCCAAATGGTAGGCGACGAAGGCTTCTACTAATAATACATATAGTAATAATAATAATAACTGATAATATTTTATCATTAATAATAAAAATCCTATTATTATGTTATTTCACGCAAATATTTTTGAGTGGGTGGAATATTTTTAGTTTATGGTGTATAAAATGAGACGTATAGATCGACATTAAATCCATTCGAAGCCTGAATTTATCTTATTTAATTCCTTTTGTGGAACGGAGCTGAAAATTGCAATCTCCTCTTATTGCTTATATTCATTATTCTTTCACAATCCTATTAATTCAATCCTTTTAAAGGATCTGTTTCATTTCACTCTTTATTTCATTTATTTTATGTTATATGGAACATGAGCATGCACCTCATAACACTCGAAAGGGTTTCGATGAGATTCTAAAAGTGGCCATTGAGGATTAATGGAAATGGAATCTTCGGCACCGGACGACGCCGAGCTTTCTTCCCTCGGTAAATTATTTAAGTGTGGGGAAAGATTCAAGAGAATTACGTGCCCTTCCTCGCATAAGAAAACTTTTTGTATCCTTTGGAATACCCAGAGTGAGTTTCTGTGGGAAAATCCTTGTTTCCAGAGTTTTCTTTTAAAAACCCACATCATGGTTGGTTTCTGTTTGCGACCTCGACAGGAAAACACAATTACCTTTTTCCATCGATGTCTCGCAAGGAGACGTCCGGTGTAGTAAGGCTACCCATGTTGAGCAGACATCTCGAGGATTGCGTGCCCTTGTTCCCCCAACGCCCGCGGGAGGATAGGCGCTTATATATCTTCCACACATTCTCACTATCCCAGTTCAGATGTCTCCCCACAAAGTTTGTGGCAGAGGAGCCTTCGTTGTTGTTTGCTTCTTAGCCAAATTAATCAACCTTCACTTTTCCAACGCTGAGAGGAGACTAATTCAACTTATAATAGATTCACTTCCTCTAACCACACCATAGTTAAGGGAAGAGATGCTGTCGTTGTTTTTCAATTTTTGTGATATATGCAAGTCCATCGAACGATCAGTTGGGTAAAAAAAAGAACCTACAATTAAAAAAAAAAAACTTGATTTAGGGCATTCGTCGGGGCTCTTGTAGAAACTAACGTCAAGACAACAGCGGGGAATAGAACTCTCAGGAATTAAATTTGGCCCAAATAACTTGTCGGAACTCTGGATTGTCGTATGGTTAGGGGAATATGCCAATCTATTACTCAAATTTTGGTAAAATAATACTTAGAAAATACAATTTGCCCTTTGTAAAATTGATAGATGCTATTATAATCCAATTTTGGAAGGCAAAATATGATAAAAATTTCATCCTCTTGTAAAACATCGGGCTGACTTATATAGAGTCGGAGAGGCTTTTGGCTCTTACTGGGGTCGAAAAAGTGACGTGCTTTCAAACTGCTTGAATCGAGTCTTTTTGAACTAAAGTATGGCCGAGTGGATAAAGAGCTTCCTCAGCCGCACTCACTACCACCCGGACGGCGGTATGAATCTTACCCACGCTGATAATTCTCTAAATCTCATCTGATTCTTCTTCTTTCTTCCAGTTTAAAGTTAAAATGTTTGAGCAAAGCTGTTTTAGGAGCTGGGAGAAGCCTACCCAATCCATAGGCCATATTTTGTGAATAACACCCCCAAACTAAAGAGGGTTGAAGCCATAAGTAATACAATTGTCTCGTAAATAATAATAACTATGCAAGCCCTTGTTCTGAATGAATTGAGCATATCTTCGGCTGGAGTACTTTAACAATTTCTCCCACTGCCCCAGCGTCATTTTATTCCATTTTTCTTACAATATTTGTCAGATATCTTCATCATTTGTCGTTTTCTGAGACATAACCTTCTCACCTAGTATCTCCCATAGGATTTCTATGGGGTTTAAATTTAGGGCTTTGTGCAACCAGTCGAGATTTACAGCATTGAAGGACTGCTTCACTGTCTTTGCTGTGTAGCAGAGCATTGCCTTGCTTCATATATCTATGAAGCAGATTCTTGTATACCACAGCGTTTATTTACCAGGCAATAATACCAGTGGATCGATTCCAGCTCTTGAAAACAACCCCGTAAGGAGCTCGGCGATTTGCCATCCTGGCTGCCGTGCTGACGGAATTCAGCACCCCGTCCGACCACAGCTTAGCCTCTTCTTCTTTCAGACAGTCTGTATTTCTCCCTTACTTCGTCGCTTTTTATACAACCTCTCCCACAACTTTCTCTGGTCAGCCTCTAATTTCCCAGGGTAGATGCTAACCATCTTCTCAGCCAACCATCCCCGATCTGGGCTAGGGAAGGGGGGGGGGACAATGTTCCCTAACCCCTGAGCACCGGTCTGGGGTTAATGGTTTTTAACAACCTGCTTCCTCCCCACCCATACCTTCCTCACATCCCCTTTCCTTCTTATTTCACAATCTATTAATTTTTTACGCTGTGTCCAAGGAGGATCCGTCATGCTGAGGGACTGCCAGGCCACCAGGCGGAAGGGATAGTCCGCAATGGCGGCACCTGGCTCTACCAGGTCCTGTACGCACCCCTTGCAGAGCAGGCTACTGCGAGGGGTGATGAGCTAGCTATTGCATCCCGTTTTAAATTTAGGGTCACCATGCCCAATGATGAGAAAATTCAAAATCTCCCCATAATTTCCCTTTGTTCATCAACGGAGCCGCCCTCGGACAGTTCCACAGAAAAAAATGGAGTTCCCTCCCCCCACTCTGTGCTTGCGCAAAGGACCCTCCATATTTCTCTAACCGGAGACGAGGCTTACTCCTCTCCTTCGCCTACCCGTGTAGGGGACTCCCCCTCACCCCCTTCTCTTGAGGTGCTTTCGGGCACCTCCCGTTTTCCAGCGGCAGTCCCCCCTTTTCTTTCCAAGGGGACTGCCAAGAAAGCCAGCAGGTAACTCATAGACGACCGCTCACCAGCGAATCGGCTCGGTAGGGCAAACCCCCTTAGGGGGAAGAGGGAAGCCAGGCCCCTTCGGTCGCTTCCCTCAAAAGACCTGCTGGCACGAATATTGAAACTTGCTGGATTCAAGGCCTGTGCCTTCCCACACATGACTAGTAACGCTGCCAAAGGGACCTGCGATGTCCTGAGAGGGGATGGCCCCTCCTGATATAGACATGGGCCTTGAGGCAACCCAGCCTCAGACAGTAGCCCCTTACATGGGAGGTTTCCGAGGCAGTACAAGGATGGGAGGGTTCTCCTCCAACCGATGCCCCTGCGACTACCAGGACCTTTGCATATCGGAGAAGGACCTGGCTGAGGCCGGTCCATCTAACCTAGGGGCTTCTTCCGGCGGAAGGGAGAAGAGGGTTCATTCCCCGCCCTCCTCTCCTAAAAAGAAAAAAATAAGAAAAAGACTGAGAAGACTCGGGTCTCCTCTCCATCTACGGGGGCTGCGGGGACGGATGGATCTGCTGCCACACTGGTAAGCGACCAAGCCAAGATTGGCACATCCGGCCCCACTGCCTCCCCGGGTGAGGAGCCCCTGACTATGACTAAGACCAAAAGTGCACAGGGTTGAGCCTCGATAACATCGGGGCCCCTCATTCAGAGGTTACCTGGCGCTTTCGAGCCCACTCGCTTCAAAGGCTTTCTCGTTATTCGCTCCACTGATGGCAGCATGTTGGCCAAGGAAAACATGATCCATCAAAGAAAAGCATTATCTAGTGTAATTGGTAGAGAGCCAAAAGTGACCAGTTTCTCGGACGGGAGCCTTCTGGCGAATGCGGCAGGTCTCTCAGAGGCGGCCAACATAAGTGCTCTTCGGACACTTAATAGCACCCTTTGTGAAAGGAGTAGTTTATGCGATGGAACTCGTTGACTACTTCATATACATCACCTTAGAGCTGGCCGACCATGGAGCGGTCAAGGTCAAACGTGTGATGAGAAAACAGGGAGGGGCATCGAGACCCACCGCTACACTTTTCGTCACGTTCGACTGTGACAAGCTCCCTGAGTCGGTGCGTGCCGGTAGGTACAGCTACCGCGTGAAGGCATACGTGCCACTGCCACGGCGGTGCTATTACTGCAAACGAATCGCCCAGGCCCACCCTCTGCTCCAGGCTCATCCAGGCCAACGAACAAGGTTGTTTCCGCGCCCATTCGAAGCCCTTCTGTGGGCTCTACTCAACCTGGGCGCTTCCCTGGTAAAGCTAGCGGCACAAAGGGTTCACCTTCAGCCCCAGCTAAAACCAAGGCACCCCCCCTTCTCCCAGCGTGACCGTTTCCCGTAAGGCGAAACCAGCTCGACTACGGATGCGAGTTTTATGCATCCGCAGCCGAGCGTTTATTGCGGAAGGTGGATTCAATCCACCACACCGGTCTTCGCCTTGCGACCGGTGCCTTCCGCACTTCCCCCATTGAGAGCCTGCTGGTCGATGCTGGGGAGATGCCACTCGCTCTGCGCCGCGTGCAGTGCATCACTCGCCTGTACGCGCGAGCCCGGCGCCTCCCTCAGTCGCCAACAGCTCTCACTCCTTCCGCAGCTGATCTCGATGGTGCCTATGCCGCCGATAGACGCCAGTCATACCCTAAGCCCTTTGGGTTTAGGGCCAGGAAACTCCTTCGAGAAGTAGATATAGCTCTCGGGCCGGTGGCGCCCTGGTTCTGCCCAGGACGCCACCCTGGAGGGTACCACATTTGGCTATTTGTCGCCACGCCTCTGCTCCCAAAGCTTGTACTGCGCCGGGAGTATTGCGTTCGACCTTTTTGGAGCACACATCGTGTCACGCTGGTACCGTGCCAGTGTATACGGATGGCTCCAAGTCCCAAGAGGGGGTCGGCTTCCACGCCGTATCCCCTCTGTTTGAAGTCAGCGGGGCTCTACCAGGCGCTGCGTCTGTCTTCACGGCCGAGCTGGTGGCAATACACCACTCGGTACGGGAGATTACGCGACGTGCCCGGTTCGGAGACCGGATTGTGATCTATAGCGACTCACAAAGCGTCTTGAGTGCTCTCGGGGCATTGGAATCTCCGCATCCCCTGGTTCGCGATATCCGTGACGCCACGGTTTTGGCGAGCCGGGCAGATGTCGAGATTATCTTCTGCTGGGTTCCTGGACATGTAGGAATTGCGGGGAATGAGCGCGCCGATGAGGGCGCCAAAGAGTCCGCGAGGACTCTGCGACCGGACCAGCGTTTCGCTCTTCCTCACACTGACTACATGGCAGGAATACGGGCAGCTCTTCGGACTGCTTGGCAAAGAAGATGGGAGACGGTCGAGGGGAACTTAAAGTTGCGTGCCATTGCGCCGCGACTGTTCCCATGGACCTATCCCCCAATGCCGCGGCGGCTTCAGGTTGCTTTCTGTCGTCTTCGAATCGGACACACTCGTGTGACGCATCGCTACTTGATGGAGCGCTCGCCTGCGCCCTATTGCAACGACTGCGTCGTCCCCCAGACTGTTCGGCACATTCTTGTCGAATGTCCCAGTCTGGGTGATCTTCGCGCACGATACCTGTCATGGTACCGGGATGGGCGGGGTCACTACCGCCTGTCCCTTGTACTCGGGACGAGTGCGTGCACCATGACTAGTGGACTTATTGACTTTTGGGGGAAGGCTGGCCTTCTCCCTTTCATTTAACCCAGTTTAATTGTTGTTGTTTTTGTTATTGTTTTTGTTATTGCTTTTTTATTGTTATTGTTATCTCTTTTTATTGTTTCCTGTTTAATTTTTAAAGTAGCCTCGAACTAGGCTGTTTGTTTACGGCGACTAATGCCTAAGTCGGCAGTCGCCAGATAGCCCCTTAATTAAAAAAAAAAAAAACGTAAGGCGAAACAGCCACGCGCCTCTAACGAGTCGTTAGACTTACAGGAGGCAATACCCGTGAAGTTGGACGCCAGGCCATCTTCCGGGGTTACTAAAGTTGGCCGTCGAAAGGAGGACAGCAACAAAAGAGCTTCGGTTCTTTCGCCTACGCCTAGTGGTGAGCTGAGTGGCTCGGAGACGGTGGTTCCTCGAAAAGAGCCCCTTCCCCCCGCCTCCTAAGCCGCAACGCCCGCCTAAGGTTTCGAGGCGGAGGGAGGCAAAGACTCGCATGGAGAGCTTAACTTCCCCCAATAAGTCATCGAAGGCGAGAGCGCCTTCAGCGCTTTGTCCGGCCAACAGCGCCCGTGGTTCTGCCGTAGGAAGCGTACGGCCATTCATTTGAGGGTCTTGTGTTCGAAGAGGGCCCCCGCGTCTCCTCCAAGCTAGGTCTAGAGGGAATAAGCGTTCAATGGAATTGCCGTGGAGTCCGGACCAACTGGGAGGAGCTGCTGATGCTCGTGTCGTCACGTTCCCCGTTAGCTATTTTTCAGCAGGAGACTATGATAGGCGCGTGCCCCCTGCCCGCCATCCCGGGGTATAAGGGTCTTGCGACCCCACGACCACGAGATGGCTGGGCTGGGGGATGCGCGTTTTACTCCCGCCTTGATGTCTCCATTCTACCTTTTACTTTAGATACCCCTTTTCGAGCAGTGGCTGTGCAGCTTCACCTGGATAGGAGGTATACTATCATTTCTGCGTACATTCCACCGTCAGCTGACTTCGACGCAGGGGACTTTCCCTACGGCGTGGCACGGTTGCCTAGGCCCTTTTTCTTGCTTGGAGATCCGAACGTCAGGCATTCTCTCTGGGGAGATTACTCAATAAATCCCAGGGGACAAGTCCTTGCCGATCTGATCGAAGAGCTTGAGATGGGTGTCCTAAACTTGGATGAGTTTACGCATCACTGTCCGAGAACCGCTTCATTTTCTTGCCTTGACCTATCTTTGTGCTCCTCGGATGCACAGCCGGATTTTAAATACGGGGTGGTCGATGACCTCCATGGTAGTGATCACTTTCCCATTCAAATATAATTTTCAGGGCAACTGCCGCCTGAGAGTCCACCTCGGTGGTGCTTGACGCGGGCGCGGTGGCCTGCATTTCAGGAAATGACTGAATTCTCTATCTCAGTCGAGGAGTTTAGGTCGGTAGATGAGGCGGTTAAGTTCTTCTCCGGCAACCTCATCGCCGCGGGCCTGACTACTATTCCTAGAACGTCTGGCCGTTTTGCACGCCGACAACTTCCATGGTGGTATGCCTAGTGTGAGACAACCCTCAAACAGAAGCGTTATGCCTACATGCGCTATAAGCGCCGCCCGAACGATTTCACTGTCGCTGAATTTTGTCGGGCTAGGGCTAGGGTCCGGTATATTTCGAAGAACGCCCGCCGCTCTTCTTGGCACGCATACGTGTCTTCACTTAAGGGGAATACCCCTCTGGCAGAGGTTTGGAAGCGAGTCAAAAGGATTCGGGGCAAGTTCTCGCAGGACCCCGCATCCGTGGCAGAATCCTTCGCGACCGCTTTCTCCGCATTCTCTAGCCGGGATGCTGCTACGCCAGCATTCAATGCACGTCGTGATGTCGCGGAAGGCCGCCAACTGGACTTTACCTCCAGAGGTGGAGAACCCTTCAACGACGGGTTTACTGTGAGTGAGTTCTCTCCGCTCTTGCTTCGTGCGTGTACACCGCCCATTGTCCGGACGATGTCCCGTATGCCATGTTTCGACACCTGGGTGAGCGAGGCATGGCCTTTTTGTTAAATTTGCTTAATAGGATCTGGGTGGATGCTCTCTTCTCAGATTCCTGGCGAATCACTACTGTGCTCGCCTTTCGCAAACCGGGGATAGATCACTCTACTTCGGCCGGTTCCCGCCCAATATCTCTAACCTCTTGCGTGTGCAAGTTGATGGAGAAATTGGTAAATGTTAGATTCGCCTTTTTCCTGGACAGCGGAGGCCATCTGTCTTCTGCACAGTGCAGCTTCCCCAAGTTCCACTCAACTTCAAATGCTCTGTTCTGACTGGAAAATGCCATCTTTGAGGCCTTCCTTCGTAGACAGCACTACGCCACGGTGTTTTTCGATCTTGTGAAGGCCAATGATACCGCATGGCGATACGATATCATTTAGATTCTCCACACGATGGGGCCAAGGGGACGCCTCCCAATTTTTTTATTTGAATTATTGCGAGATCGTCGATTCCGCGTACGGCTGGGGGAGCTCTCTCCGGCCCAAAGGAGCAGGAAGAGGGTGTCCCGCAGGGAAGTGTCCTCAGTGTCACATTCTTTGCCCTGAGCATCAACGGCATCACCTCGATGCTGCCGGAAGATGTTCTCGCTACGCTCTACGTGGACGACCTTTCGATTTTAGGGGGTCGCGGCCCAGATGCCAACTCTGGAGTTTCGACTCCAACAGGCATTGAACCGCGTCTCTCGCTATGCCGAAACGCACGGGTTCCGGTTTTCCTTGGCCAAGACTAAGGTGGTGCACTTCTGCCGCCATCCACGGCTTTACTTACACCCAGACTTGTTTCTTAATGGAGTACGCCTGGAAGTGGTTGAATCGCACCGTTTCCTTGGTCTTGTATTTGACCGGCACCTCACCTGGCAGGCTCATATTTGCATCCTTAGTGTCTGTTGTACCCGCGCCATGGATATTCTCCGTTCTATGACGTTCAGGTGCTGATAGGGCTACTGCCTTACTTTGTATTAATCCTTTGTTCGTTCGAAGCTTGACTACGGATGCGAGTTTTATGCATCCGCAGCCGAGCGTTTATTGCGGAAGGTGGACTCTATCCACCACACCGGCCTTCGCCTTGCGACCGTTTCCTTCCCCACTTTCCCCATTGAGAGCCTACTAGTCGATGCTGGGGATATGCCAGTCGCTCTACTCCGTGTATAGTGCACCATTTGCCTGTACGCGTGAGCCTGGCGCCTCCTTCAGTCGCCAACAGCTTTCACTGCATTCGCAGCCGATTTCGACGGTGCTTATGCCGCTGAGAGACGCCAGTCATACCCTAAGCCTTTTGGGTTTAGAGCCAGGAAACTCATTCGAGAGCTAGGTATAGTTCTCGGCCCCTGGGTGCCCCTGGTTCTTCCCAGTACACCACTTTGGAGGCTACCACATTTGGCTAATTGTCGCCATGCCTTTGCTCCCAAAGCTTCTACAGCGCCGGGAGTATTGCGCTCTACCTTTTTAGAGCACACCTCGTGTCACGCTGGAACCGTGCTAGTGTATACAGATGGCTCCAAATCCAAAAAGGAGATCGGCTTCCACGCCGTATCCCCTCTGTTTGAAATCAGCGGGGCTCTGCCTGGCGCTGCGTCTGTCTTCACGGCCGAACTGGTGGCAATACACCACTCGATACGGGAGATTACACAACGTGCCCGGTTCGGAGACCGGATTGTGATCTATAGCGACTCACAAATCGCCCTGAGTGCTCTCAGGGCTTGAGGTTGCTTTCTGTCGTCTCTGAATTAGGCATACTCTCTAAACGCACCGCCATTTGATGGAGCGCTCGCCAGCGCCTTACTGTTACGACTGCGTTGTCCCCCAGACTATTCGGCACATTCTTGTTGAATGTTCCAGTCTGGGCGATCTTCGCGCACATTACCTGTCCCGGTACCGGAATGGGCGGGGTCGCTACCGCCTGTCCCTTTTACTCGGGACGAGTGCGTGCTCTTTGACTGTTGGACTGGTAGACTTTGTGGAGGAGGCCGGCCTTCTCCCTTTTATTTAACTAGGTTTTGTTGTTGTTGTTTTTTGTTTTTGTTATTGTTGTTTTCTTTGTAGGTCGCACGCTCTGCGCCGGTGATGGGGGATCTCCCCCCGACGCCAGAGATTGCTTCTTAATTGTTGCGATCTTCACTTTTTATCGTTGTTATGTTTTCGTGTTCTTATTCTAAAGTAGCCAAGTGTTAGACTGTCATGATTCCGGCGACTTATGCCCAAGTGGGCAGTCGCCAGATAGGCTCTAAAAAAAAAATAATCTTGAAAATAAGTCCTAAACCCTACCGCTGCCACCTCCAAATTTAACGGTCATCTGCTTGGTTGTGGGATTCAACATTTGACCTGTACGACGCCATACTTCCAGGTTGCCTAACATCAAAACCAAACAAATTGAATTATTTCATTGCTAAAAATACTCCCAATTTTCAGTAACCCACAGGACATGCTCAGTAGCCAACGCCAACATCAGCGCCATATTCTTTTTTGCTAAGAATGGTTTCTTAGCTGGAAGGGATTGTTATTAAATCCCACCTCTCTCAATCTACGTGAGGGAGTCTGGCAAGTCCCTCCAGTCAGGTTCATGTTCTCAGCATTGTGACATGAAATACTAGCTGACATCTCACATTGGTTCGTCATCGATATCCGTTGCATCGTAGGATCTTTCCTAGGAGTGGTTTTACGAGGGAGACCGGTTTTCCTGGACCGATTATAACTCCCGAAATGGCAGACAATGTCATTTCTTTACTCTTCCACCTGGTCACTTACTTTCTGAAAGATTTGTCAACCTTAACTCGTCTCGCTTCACTGATAAATGAGTAATACTATCAGTAGCCGTGTACAATAAACGTTGGAAACTGTTGCTCTACATATTTTACGAATTTCTAAGTGTAAACTGAAAATTATTTTATCGTTCTCAAGTTTTGGATGCATCTTTTATTCGAATACACATTCTTTTTCGCATAATTTTTTTACCCGCTGTTCTAAAGGGGGAAAGTTGCAGACTATCATGGACAAATTTCAAAAAATATTCTGGGTGATTTTCACTGAAATTAGAAGAGTATTTTCAAGAAAATATAAATTTTGGTATTTTTCTCTCTAGTTTCGGACGATGCTGCATTAAATATTTCCTTCCACAATTCCCTCAAATATTTTCTCGTTTTCGACTTTATCTTCTACGATGTGTCCATCTCTTGCACGTTTTTCATTCATATGGTTAATTCTTATCCAATATTCTTTAGGAGATGCGTCTTCACTCTTCTTTTGGGGTGTCTTATTCTATTTAATTTGTTTTGTTATTTTATTTATACAATTACTATTCATAATTTTTTTTCCCTGATGGCGCTGTGTAATTCCCTTATTCGACCGGTTTTTTTTCTCATGGTCTCGGTTAACTTTCTATCTCTTCATATTTCAATAGCATTTCCGGGGTCCATCTAAAGTATAGTATGACTTTAAATGAAATCTGGGCTCTTTTAATGGCTTCCCATTTTATATCCAGTTTTTCGTCAATTTCTTCCCTTATTGGTTGACTTAATGGATTTAGTACACATTTTCGGATTATTCTTTATGTATCCCAGTCTGCCCTAAGAAAAGCCTCCCATTTCCTAGTAGGACGCTGAATTGGCTTTTGGCTTATAATAGTAAAGATGACTATTTTTAGTTTAGTTAGGATAGTAGAGTGATACAAATTTTGAGTATTAGCATACTTCCCTGGTGGGTGTAGCCAAGAAGGTACCCTTCATTCGACCACTATTCAGTGTACCTTCACCTCTTACACAGGGTCCAAATGGACCCTGGTGAAGGAGGGTCAGCGGGATCCGATGAAAGAAGAGGAGTTATGATGTTGCAATGAGAAAAGATAGATTGAGGAAAGAAGTTGAACTCAGCTCACCTACTTTTGTTAGAGGATAGAAGAATAGAATGGAATACTTCCATTATTTGTACCTGGTGGATAACCTCGAATACGAACCAAGAGTAGCTAATTCTATTTCTATTCTTATTCTTTTCATGATATATTTTTTAGTGGCCCTTACAACATCTTTAACAGGTGACGAGCGAAGGTATATCTTCTTGGTTGGTCTTGTTCAGGTAGTCAGTCCAAATTTAAGTTTCCTTATACATGTGAGTTCTTCACGTAAACAATGGTTCTTCTCTCTTCCTATTTCGGTGCGAGTACTAAAAATAGAGGGTTTGTTCTTTTTCAATTTTGGATGTAGACCTGTGCTGGAATCATTCAGCGCACGTTGTTTATTTTACCACAAATCTCTTCTGCCCTTCTCCCTAAGGACCTTTTCATTGGGTGAAGGTTAGCTACTGCGTAAATTTTAATCATTTACCATTGTTCTCTTCTTCGTGCTTTTGTTATAAAGTACAGCTTTATTCTGTAATCGCTGCAGTTCTTTTTTCTAGACTTTGACTCTATGTGCAACGAGATTGGAAAGTAAATTACTGTTGCCTTCACTAGTGGCAAGTATATTTGCTTTTATATTTTCATTACTTTATGTAACCGTTGAAGGTTTATCTATAGACTTAAAGCCATACCTTCGGGTATGTATTTTCAGTTTCTTCAAAAATTCATTAATGTTTCCTATTTTCATACCAATCATCTTTGCGTGTCTTCTTTTGTTCCAGTTGGGGAAACTATAATTAGCATAGCTGTGACCAACGCGAATACAAGTACATTGGCATGGCCTCTACAGACCCTCTCGAGGTATCTAGCTGCACACGTCCTGTATAGTACCTACAAACGCCAAACCCAATTCACCCATTGCATCGCATTCGCAAGAAGAATGTTAAATGAGCGCACAACCATCATCCGGCAAGAAGAAGTTCACACAAGACGAACCCGTAAAGGGCGCGACGATTTGCCTTCCTGGCCGCCGTGCTGAGGGGACTCAACGCCCCGTACGGCCCCAGCTTAGCCTCTTCTCCTTCTTTCTGACACCCTTTCCTCTTACCTTACTTCCTCACTTTGAATACAATCTCTACTACAACTTTCTCTGGTCTCCCTCTAATTTCACAGGGTAGATGCCGACCAGTTTTTTCTCATCTAAACATCCCATATCGGGGCTGAGGGTGTAGGGGACAAGGCCCTCTTACCCCTGAGCTCCGGTTTTGGGAGGTGAGTTTTTAACAACATGCTTAATCCTGAGCCTCACCTTCGTCACACACCCTTTTTATCTCCTTTTCACAGTCTAAGTCTTTACGCCGTGCCTAAAGTGCAGCCGCTATGCCGATAAGCTGCCAGGTCACTAGGCGAGAGGAGTGGCTTCAAATGGCGGCAGCTGGCTTTGCCGGTCCCATGTTCACCCGTCGCAGTGCGGGCTACTGCATGAGGAAATAAGCGTTTGCCTCCTGTGCTAAAAAAGGGGTCACCATGCCAAATGCTGAATAAAAAAAATACTCCCTCTGTACGTTTCCATTGACCATCGTCGGAGCCACCCTCTGGCAGCTCCCTTGAAAAAATGGAGCCCCCCCCCACCAGTGCTTTCTCAAGGGACCCTCCAAATTTCTTCTACCGGAGAGGAGGCTTATTCCTCTCTTTTCTCTATGGATGCAGGGGACTCCGCATCACAACTCTTCTTTGGTGGTGCCCTTAGGTGCCTCCCTCTTTCCAGCGGCAGTCCCTCCTTTTCTTTCGCAAGGGACTGGCAAGAAAGCACGCAGGCAGCTGAAAATTGAACGCTCTAGACGGAGCGCGTCGATAGGGCCAACCCTCTCAAGAGCTCAAAGGAGGGCAGGGCCCGTCGGTCCTTGCCCTCTAACATCCTGTACTTGTGCGCTAAGAGCATACATGGGGTGACTGTACATCCCCACTCTCTTCCTCGACGGATGCCAGTTCGCTGGCATTAGGTAAAAAAGGTACCTCGAATGGGATCTGTGATGACTCAGGGGTAGAAGGCAACATGGAGGCTCCCTCTGAGATAGACATGGTCCCTGGAGTGAACCAGCCTTAGACGGTAGGATCTTCGATGGGCTCGAACCCGGGCACGGTGTCAAGCACAACACCCGTATCTGCCTCTATACAAGCTTCTCCTCAGACGGCTCGGGTCCCCGAGGTCTCACAAGGAGAGGAGGGATCTCCTCAACCGACTGTTGCTCCTATGATAGGCAAAACATTCCCCATTTCAGAGAAGAATCTTGCCGAGGCAGGCCCATCTGGTCTAGGGGCTCCTGCCGGCGGAGGAGAGAAGCGAGTTCATTCCCCGTCTGCCTCTCCAAAAAAGAAAACGAACAAGAAAAAGATGAAAAAGTCTCAAGGCACCTCTCGCTTCGTAGGAGCCGCGGATTCGGGTGGATCTGCTGCCGTTTCAGTAAGCGAACAAGCCAAGATCGGCACTTCCAGCCCCGTTGCTCCCTCGGGTAGGGAGTCTCAAACGAAGACCACAATTGCACAGAGCAGAGCCTCGATTACATCAGAGCACCTCATTCAGAGGCAACTTGGCGTTTTCGAGCCCGCTAGCTTCAAACGCTTCCTTGATATTCTCTCCACTGATGGCAGCGTGTTAGCTAAAGGACACATAGCCATCAGAGGAGAATTCTAGCTAGTGTAATTGGTAGATAGCCGAAGGTGGCCCGTTTCTCTGATGGGAGCCTTTTGGCGAATGTGTCGAATTTATCCGAGGTGACCATAATTAGTGCCCTTCGGACACTATATGGCACGCCTGTGAGTGTAATGCCTTCCTCTACCATGAACTTTGTGAAAGGAGTAGTGAAGGCAAGGGAACCCGTTGACTACTCCAAAGATGACAACACCTTAGAGCAGACCGACCATGTGGTGGTCAAGTTCGAGCGTGTGATGAGAAAACAAGGAGACGCCTCGAGACCCACCCCTACACTCTTCGTTACGTTCGACTGTGATAAGCTTCCTGAGTCGGTGTGTGCCGGTTGGTATCGCTAACGCGTAAAGACCTTCGTTCCACTGCCGATGAGGTGCTACCACTGTCACTACTTCGACCATACTAATCGCTCCTGTAGAGGCGCAAAGTCGAGGTTACCCGAAGTCTGTGTAAGTTGTTCCAAGGCCGCACACGATAAGTCCAAATCGTGTGTGGCCAAGTGTATCAATTGCAGAAAGCCGGACCCATCTTCTTTGAAGCAATGTGGTGAGTATCTCCTTCAGAAAGAAATCTTGGCCGTTCAGGTTCAGGATTGTCTCTCATTTCGCGAGGATAAAGACTTAGTCCTAGCGCTACGTGGGACGTCTTATGCCTTAATTTTAAGAAAGACACGCTCTGCTGCTGGCCCCACCAGGTCTACGAGCATAGTCGTTTCCGCAGCCATTTGAAACCCTTCTGCGGATTCTACCTCCCCTCCCCGCGGGTGCTCCCCTGGTAGAGTTTGCGGCAGAAAGGATTCACATTCTGCACCGTCTAAAACCAGGGCTTCCCTTCCTTCCCTCAGTTTGGCCGTTTCCCGTAAGGCGAAACGACCGAGCGCCTCCACCGAGTCATTAGACTAAAAGGGGACAACACCCCTGAAGTTGGTCGTCAGGCTATCTTTCTCCGGTTCCTAAAGCTGTCCCCCGAAAGTAGAACAACACTAAAGGAGCTGAAGCTACTTTGCCCACAGCCAGTGGTAGGATAGGTGGCTCAGAGACGGTCGTTTCTCCAAAAAGGCACCCCTGCCTCCGAAGCCGCCACATTTGCCTAAGATTTCGCGGGAGGGAGGAAAAGACTCACATGGCGAGTTCAACCTCCCCTGAAAAGTCCTCGAAGGCGAGAGCGTCTTAAGCACATTGTCCTACCAACAGCACCCGGAGTTTCGCCTCTTTAAAGCGTAAAGCCATTCCCGTGAGGGCTTTCTCTTCTTCGAAGGGCCCCTTATATCCTCCGAGCTAGGCCTAGAGGGCATATTCCTTCAATGGAATTGACGCGCACTCTGGGCCAACTGGTAGGAGCTGATGAGGCTCGTCTTCTTCCTTTCCCCCTTAGTTAACACTTTGAAGAAGAACATTCTGGGCGCGTTCCCCCTGCTCACCCTCCTGGGGTATGAGGGCTTCGCGACCCCAGCCCGACGAGATGGGTTCCCGGTAGGAGGATGTGGGACTTACACCCGCCATTATGTCTCTGTTCTTCTTTTCGCTTTAGATACCTCCTTTCAAACAGTAGATGTGCAATTGCAACTGGGAAGGAGGTATACTGTTATTTCTGCGTACATTCCACCGTCAGCCGAATTCAAGGCGGGGGAATTTCACCGCGTCATGGCACAGTTGCCGAGGCCCTTTCTCTTGCTCGGAGACCTGAACGGTAGACACTCCTTCTGAGGAGACTACTCGATTAATCCCAGGAGTCGAGTCCTTGCCCACATGATCGACGAGCTGGAGATAGGAGTCCTAAATAGGGATGAGTTTACGCATCGCTGCACGAGTCCTGCCTCGATATATCTTTGTGCTCTTCGGATGCACAGCAGGATATATTTCGAAGCACGCGGGCTGCTCTTCTTGGCGGGCGTAAGTGTTTTCACTTAACGGGAATCCCCTTTAGCAGAGGTGCGGAAGCGAGTCAAAAGGATTCGGGGCAAGTTCTCGTAGGACCCTCCTACTGTTCTCCAGGAGAATAGGACCGCAATCTTGGATTTCGCGTTCGTGGCGGAATCCTTCACGACCGCTTTCTCTGCATTATCTAGCTGGGGTGCTGCTCTGCCAGCATTCATTCCGCGTCGTGATGTCGCGGAAGGCTGCCGACTGGACTTTACCTGCAGAGGCGGAGAACCCTTCAACAACCCATTTACTCTGAGTGAGCTGTGTTTCGCTCTCGGTTCGTGCACGGACACTGCCCCTGGTCCGAACGATGTCCTGGATGCCATGCTTCGAACCTGCATGAGCGAGCCATGGCCTTTCTGTTAGATTTTTTCAACAGGATCTGGGTAGAGGGTATCGCCGCAGATTCCTGGCGAATCGCTACTGTGCTCGCTTTTTGGAAACCGGGAAGAGATCAATCTACCCTGGCCTGTTTCAGCCCAATCTCTCTGACCTCCTGCGTGTGTAAGTCCATAAGTCCATGGAGAATTTGGTAAGTGTTAGATTAGCTTTTTTCTGGATAGCGGATGCCATCTTTCTTCTTCACAGTGCAGCTTCACCAAGTTCCACTCCGCGTCGGACGCTCTACTCCGACTGTAAAATACCGTCTGCGAGGCACTACACAGTACTACGTTACGATGATTTTTGATCTGGAGAAGGCCTATGATACCGCATAGCGATACAGTATCATGAAGACTCTCCAAACGGTGAGGGCGAGGGGATGCATCTCTTATTTTTATATCTGAATTTTGGCGATATCATCTATTCCGTGGACAGGTGGGGGGAGCCCTCTCCAGCCGAATGGAAGGTAGAGAGTGTCCCGCAGCGAAGTGTTATCAGTGTCACACTTTTTCACCTGAGCATCAACGGCATCACCTCGGTGCCGCCGAAAGATGTTCTTGCTACGCTCTACGTGGACGAACATTCGATCTCTTTTGGCACCGCTTAGATGCCAACTCTGGAGCGTCGACTCCAACAGGCATTGAATCTGGTCTCTCGCTATGACTAAGAGGGTGCACTTCTTCCGCCATTTACGGCTCCATCCTGACCCAGACTTATTGTTCAATGGGGTTTGACTGGAATTGGTGCACTCGAACCGTTTTCTTGATCTTGTATTTGACTGACGCCTCACCTGGGATGCTCATATTCGCAGACTTAGGGTTTCTTGTTCCCGCGCCATGGATATTTTTCGCACGGTGAGTTTCAGTGGCTGGAGCGCTGATAACGCTACTGCCTTACCTTTTTATCGATCCTTTTTTCGTTCGAAGCTCGAAAACGGACGCCAGTTTTATGCATCCGTAGCCGAGTGTGTACTGCAGAAGGTGGCCTCGATCCACCACACCGGCCTTCGCCTGGCGACCGATGCTTTCCGCACTTCCTCCATTGAGACCCTGCTTGTCGATGCCGGAGAGATGACACTCGCTTTGCGCCATGTACAATGCATTATTCGCCAGTGCGCGCGAGCCTGGCGCCTTTCCCAGTGGCCAACAGCTCTCACTGCATTCGCAGCTGATCTTAACGGTCCCTATGCCGCGTAAAGGAGCCAGTCATACCCTAAGCCCTCGGGTTTATGGCCAGGAAACTACTTCAAAATCTAAGTATAGCTCTCGTGCCGGTGGCCCCCCTAGTTCTGCCCAGAACGCCACCCTGTAGGGTACCACCTAAGACCATTTGTCGCCACGCCTCTGCTCCCAAAGCTTGTACAGCGCCGGGAGTATTGCGCTCTGCCTTTTTGAAGCACACTTCGTTTCACGCTGGAACCGTGCTAAAGCTTCTACAGCGCCGAGAGTATTACGCTCTGCCTTTTGGGAACACACTTCCTGTCACGCTGGAACCGTGCCCGTATATACGAATGGCTCCAAGTCTGAAGAGTAGGTTGGCATCCACGTTGTATCCCGTCTGTTTGAAGTCAGCGGGGCTCTGCCAGTCGCTGCGTCTGTCTTCATGGCCGGTTATCTTCTGCTGTGTTCCTGGACATGTAAGAATTGCGGGGAATGAGCGTACCGATAATTTTGCTAAAGAGTCGGCGAGCACTGGGCGACCAGACCAGCGTTTTGGTCTTCTTCATGCCGATTACATGGCAAGAATACGGGCAGCTCTCCGGGCTTCTTGGCAAAGAAGTTGGGAGACGGTCGAGAGGAATTTAAGGTTGCGTGCCATTGCGCCGCGACTGTTCCCATGGACCTACCGTCCAATGGCGCGACGGCTTCAGGCTGCTTTCTGTCCTCTCTGAATTAAACACACTCGCGGGACGCACCACTATTTGATGGAGCGCTCGCCTGCGCCATACTGTGAAGACTTCGTTGTGCGCCAGACTGTTTGGCCAATCCTTGTTGAATGTTCCAATCTGGGTGATCTCCGCGTACGTTACCTGTCCCGGTATCGGGACGAGCAGGGTCGCTACCGCTTGTCCCTTGTACTAGCAACGAGTTCGTGCACACCGGCTTATGGACTTTACCACATTTTGGAGGAGGCTGGCCTCCCTCAAAATTTGTTAGAGTCCACATGTTCCTGCGCCAGGGGAAGGCGGGCCTACCCCCGCTTCCTTGTTGCCTTTGTTTTTTATCGTTGTTATTTATTTTTAATATAGCCTAGTAGTAGGCTCTGTTGAGTAAGGCGACTTATGCCCCAAGTAGGCCTTTGCCAAAAGTGCTCCTAAATTTATTTAAAAAAATCACACCAGACGAGCAATGGTAAAAGTGGTCACCATATTTAAATATAAGCCTGCAATTAATACACGAATCTTGCTAGAAACAATTATCCCAACGCTTCGTAGACTCACTACTTCTTCCTGTGAATTTGACTCCCTGAAGGAACTCCTGAGTGTCTGGCTGCTTCTACCAGCGCCTTCCTTTCCTATGATCTATACATTGGTTTTCGAATAGGAAGATTAATATTGTTTAGTAAATACTCACCTGCGATAGTTAATTAATCCCCCAAACCCGGTACAAAACCATCTCTTTCTGCAAATGGAAGGACTATATGAGGAAAATTAACGTGAGCTTGTAGATTGTATCAAAAGAGGAACGGGTCTGAACCTATGCAACATATAATGCACCGCGCAAGAGAGATAAAGAAAGAACTAAATCACCTGATAATGGAACAGAAATGTAATGAGGTAATCGAAAAACTATATGCTTTCACACCCTCTGATGAGCCCATCCAGGTCCATACTCACTATCACCATTCATCATCACATCCCGAGTCATTGTTTCGCGGGGGCGACCGGCAGTGTGGCGGGGGATGCCCCACCTCCAACCCTAGTCATCGGTTTTCCTTTACATAACACACAAAATTCATGCAACCTTACATCCCAAGACATACTTAAATTAGCCAACACACAGAACACCTCAATCATAAATATAATACAAGCACACACAGGCCGTATACTCGTCTTCAAGTCACATAAAGACGCACACAAATTCCACGAACTCACTACAGACGCACTCACCAAACTCGAACACTACACTAGACTACCCGACGAACAGGCAAAGAAACAGATACCCATACTAAAGACAAACCTCTTATAGTTGGCATTGCTGACCAAAGACATAGTGATCCAGCTTTAACTGTCCTCTTTTCCCGTTCCACTCTCTACACCACCGCATTGACATCCTCCAGTCACTTCACCACCTCGTCCACTGCCCGCAACGCTCCACCCACTGTCTCCAACACTCTCCGCCAGTGCCCACCGCCACTCTCACTGCACCAAGCACCTCAAAATCAACACATACTACTTACAACAAAGCCCATCCCACACAAACACGTGTGAAGGTGATCTTCCATACCCCCGTTCTTATGGCAAATCAAGAGACCACGGAGAGGAAGGCGCCTGTTGCTAGCACAGCACCACGCGCACTTCGCTCTAGACCATAGGTCAAATGTGTGCTGTGCAACTTAACGTACGCAGTTGGCACGGTATTCGCTATACTGTCGCCAAATGGGTAATTAAAATACAAATACCAGACATCATATTACCGAATTTCACAAATTTACACCTTCCCAGCAACAGACTCTGCATTGCAGGCTTCCACACCTACCTAACATCACAAGCACTACACCTAGGCTCAGCAATCCTAGTTAATCAGTCAATACATTGCTCCCTTATAAACACAAACCCTAATTACACTCTACAACAACCACTAAACTAGAGGCCCAAGTCAACACAACATCACTCTCCTATGTTCCCTTATCCTACAATGCGCGCAGCTAGATCGGAATCGCGAGTGGTGCGAGGTGGTCTGCATTACGAATGACGCTCGTTGCACTGACCATTACGTCTTCTGGTCGCACGTACGGAGTATGCTTGGTACGGACCCACAAAACATATCACCCTTAAAACCAATAGCCAAACACTCACTAATACTAAAGACATCGTCGCCACCTTAGGTTCCACTGGGACATGGTCCACACACAAACCGCCAAAACCACACGCAAGGGAGCACTTCCAGGAAGTACAGGAATGGTGCCGACTCCACGCCGATGAGCTGGTGACCGCCCCTCTTATACAAATGGAGGTCCCCGTCAACACTAACATATTAACCAATCCTATCACCGTCGAGGAAACAAAAGACTACATCGAGTCAACACCAGAACGCGCCCCGTTCCTTCTGTCCTTCCAGCTACCTTAATACATCACCTCCCCGAAACAAATTACCTCACACTAACACACCTATACAATGCCACGCTCGCCTCGGGGCACTTCCCACAAACAATTAAAACATCTCATAACATTCTACCCCACAGAGAGCCTATGGCTCTATTGTTAAAGCATCTAGCCAAAATACTCGAACAAATGGCCAATAACTGAGTGCGGAACTTCCTTGAGGATAAGAACCGGTTTTTCCCATGCCAATATGGTTTCAGGAGAGGTCAGTCCACGACAAAACGCACTCTCTATCAGTAAGGACTTTGAGAAGGCTTTCGACAAAGTGTGGCACGAGGGACTCCGTTGGAAACTAGCCAACAACACGGAGTTCCCTCTATGTACTAGAATGCTTCTCTCCCACTACCCCGCAGACCGGAGATGGCACATAAAATACAATAACACAACATCATGTCCTTTCACACCACGTTCAGGGGTACCCCAGGGCAGCGTACTGGCACCAACACTTTATATCATGTACACTAAAGATACCCCACACCCACCTGAAGACTGCAGACGCACATACACAATGTTCTGCTCCAACGTCTGCGACTGTGCGCCAGACATAATCGCACGCTACGCACAAACTATGTATGCTAAACATGAAGATAGAATACGAGGACGACTGCCTCATTGCTACGAACCCTCAGAAGAAACAAATGACGCTATTTGGTGCAGGCGACCACTACATACAAAACATAAAAATATACACACAAAGACTGGACCTCAACCACCTGAACCCCACTAGACTGACATAATCACCAAACACCCAAATCTCAGGGGCATCATTTGACAAGGTACTAAAATTTCACACACACCAAACCATTACTCAGACAAGGGCTAAAAACATAAACAAGAAGCTGCACATGTTCTACCCTGACAACAACTTACTTCAACTTCACCTATACAAAACCCTCGCAGTTGCGTGTCACACAAGAGAGAGGAAAGCACAGCAGATTCATAACACTGCTCTGAAGTGCATCTGTCACTCCCCCATGTAAACCAACATGGTCATAGTACTCTAAAACAACAAGCTAACACCACTAAATAGCTACGTCTATACGCGTTTAACGAAACAACTGGGGAAACTCGCAAGAGACCTTATCTACACGCGCATACATACAAGACATAACGCTGCGGAGGTACGAAGGTACGCCGCAGCACGAGACGACTTAGAACCAACAACTATACATACTTAAATATATCAGCAGCGCGAATGGCACGTTTCCATAAATGCTAGTCTTCCTTCCTCCAACTCTCCCCTCCGTAAACCCTGCCTTACAAGCATAAATACACGTTAAACAACACTCCGCATCGTTGCATAGCCACCGACCTTTATAACTCTCCCTAGCCCCTCGTAAGTTTTTTTTCGAACCATTTCCTCTCCGACTGCACGATATGCTGTGGCCTCCACAATGATCCCGATCTATTTTTCTATACAGATTGATTGATTGAAGAACTAGATTGTGAAACTTCTCCTAACGACGAATAAAATTGAAATCTTAAACTCGGACAGTGAAATAAAAATAGAAGAGCTTAAAAAAACGAAAGAATATTTCGAGAGCATTGGGAAAATATATTTAATATCAGTGAAGTCAAAAATTAAAACATCAATATAGCGGGTATTGCAAAAGTCCTGTTACACTCGTTACAACGATCTCAACAAAGAACACAGTGATAATTTTAAAGTAGTTAGACACGTTTTTATTGTTTTGAATATATTGTCAGAGTCTTACACAAGCACCACAGACAGCTGACCACAGACCGCTGGAGATACTCGTATATCTGGACGATTAATAAAGAGTGCGAATTATGGTTAACCGTTTTAGATTAATGTCTTGCCAAGTTGCAGTTCAAAGGATATATATAGACAATACCCCAAAATATAATTTTAATATATATGAAAAAAGGGGGCAATTTATATATATATATATATATATATATATATATATATATATATATATATATAAGAGGAATAAGAATTGGACGCGAATGAGCAAATGCGACAAGAAACCGGAGTTTTTTTAAAGGCAAGAGAGAGGGACATTAGAGGATCGCCTTCACTGTGCCGCCCTCTGCTCCCTTTGATTCTGGATTCTTCTCATTTGCTCATTCGCGTCCAATTCTTATTCCTCTTGTAATATATGTATTTATAGTCAGCTACACCAGGTTTCTGCATCTTTCTTTCTGTCTTCAAATTTTATTTGAAAGACAGAAAATATAAATGGCATAGCCCTGTGGTTGATGTATAATCACCCGCAGATCCTTTAGTTGCTTTCTTTGTATATATATATATATATATATATATATATATATATATATATATATATATATATATATATATATATATATATATATACATATATACAAAATGGGGAACAAATTACTTATGGTAGTTAAATGAATTAAGTGAAGACTAACGAGGTAATGTGGGGATAACCATACACGATCGCTTTACCTTCAAGCGCGGGCGAATTGGATGGGTGTGGGGGATGGAAGACAACGGCGCAGGTCTTTAAGAAGATACTTCGGGGAGTCCTGACTAGGAGGATCGAAGATGGGGTTGGATTACTTCGTGATGAAGAATGAGATTTGTTCTGCTTCAGAGAGACGTAATCTCAACTCGAGACGATTCTGTTGATCGGCTGGGATTCTCAGTCTCAAAAGACGGGATTCTTGAAGGGGTGGTAAAGATGAAAGGGCCGCACAACTCTCCAGGAAGAAGAGGACTTGATAGCTTTCCTCTGAACAGGGGTCAAAGCTTAACGAAGGTAGATCTGCTGAAGAGATCTTCGATGACGTACGACGACGAGTTACGGATAGTCACGGGAAACAGACGGCAGTCCAGAAGTAGTGGATGGCGAGCTTTCAATCTAATCGAGAGATGGTGAGCTTCGGGTCACCATGGGATTCTTGGCGCCAGTCTAAGCAAACACAATTCATGATAACGCGTCGTTCCAGACGATCAAACTCGCCTTGCGATATAAGGGTAGGGTAAATATGGCCGCGCACGGGGTTATCGCAGGGAAGGGGGTCCGATCGGCGTTTGAAAACAAACACAGCTGGGACGGGTGATTAAGCGAGTGACGGATTCTTCCTCGACTTTGTAAAATTCTCACGCTAGCTCACGTGGTCTTTAAAGAAGAGGGGTATTTCCAAGGGGCTTCCTCTCACGGTGGTCCTTCGAGGGCATTTCTTCACCCCCCTTCCTTTCCGAAGATGAAGTTTTCCTGATTTGAAGAGGAGGAAAAAGGGCATCCCCAAACATAGGAAGGGGTGCGTATGAAAAACTTTGACCTGAGTTTATAGGTGCCTAATAAGGGAGGACCTTTAAATTTAAGTCGACCATGCTGTCACAAAAGGAATTAATTACTTCCGTTTAATCCCTGGCGCAGGATATACTTAAAAAGGGTATGGTCGTTAACTAGGGCAAAAAAAACAACACACAAAGTAAATTAATGAGAGTTACAAAAAATAAATCAAAAGGATTCATTCATAAAAGGGTTGTCGAACCATATATCAATAAAAATAAAGAAAAATACCATACAAAAAAAACACACGCAAAGGACAAATATGTACAAAAGGAAAACAAAATTTTACATGAGAACCAAGGAATATAAACATACACGGTTAAGACGGAGTTCTAGAATTATAAAAACAAATCGAGTACACAGAGTCGATTATGTGCATGGGAGTACAATGCTTAACACATTTTACTCCGCAGGGGGAGGATCATCGACCGGATTCCTACTTAGACAGTCTGTAACACGGTTTTCTGTCCCTTTAATGTACCTTATTTGGAATTGGTATTCCATTAGAAGTAAACTCCAACGCATAAACCTTCCGTTCTGGCTTTTACAATTCTTTAAGT
The DNA here is from genome assembly GCA_963969495.1 of Ceratothoa steindachneri. NCBI lineage: Eukaryota > Metazoa > Arthropoda > Malacostraca > Isopoda > Cymothoidae > Ceratothoa > Ceratothoa steindachneri. Next base: position 64,766,855 of record OZ018321.1, on the reverse strand, counting down.
AAGCCAATGGGCGATGATCGGTTTCGATCACGAACTCCTTACCTAACAAATATGTTTGGAATTTCTGTACACCCAATACGATCGCTAGAGCTTCAAGTTCTATGGCCGCATAGTTCCTTTCGCGTAAGGAGAGCTTCCAGCTAGCGTAAGCAATGGGGTTATAGGGTTGCCAATTATGGGGTCGGCGTAAGTAGGCCTTGTTTTGATTGCAAGGCGATCCAATAAGGGGTTGGTAAAGTGGCTTGCTTACAAGTTTCATGACGTACGATCCGAGGGGTATTAACTGATCAAGGTTTGTAAGTAAAGGCTCCCTTGGGAATGAATTAAACACTTGTATTTTTATACCACTTTGAAATGTTTACACTTACGGTAAAGATTTAATTTGCGCAACGGAATATGCTAAATCGAGTTATAATGGCAAGAGCAAGAATAATGTAGATTCGCAAAGTGGTGAATTAAGAGTCTAATAATTAATCAATGAATGACTAAATGAATCAATCAATAATGTGTCAATAATCATTTGAATGAAATGTTCTCTTATTTATACTAGGCAGCATTTTGGACGCGACGCGTAGCTCCGCCTTCCTTGGGTCGCTGAGTCAGTGCTTTGCTACCTATCAGTCCAGTGTAGCCTGTATTTGGTTAGAGTCTAGCCTGTGATTGGCTGAAATTCTCGACTTCGTATCTAAATTTGGGGGTCTCTCCCCTGCGAGGGTATCAAAGAGACTCTGTTTGCTTTAAGCTACAAGATGACCTTATCAAATTTTACATTAAGGTCAAAAATCTTTTGTCGCCGATTCTGTTCCCTATTGGAAACAGCTTCAATTACTCTGAATACCCATCTGCTCTCACACTCGGGTGCGATAGCCTTAATTTGTGGTCGGGTTTCAATCCAGACGTTCTAATCAGATTCTGCTGGTTCACAAACTGTCTCCATAGACCTTATTTTATTGCTTCTCCCATTCCATCTTTGAAACTTCGACCTGGCAAAATGTGTATTTGCCCTTCTCTCTCTCTCACTCGAAAGAGAGAGAGGGAGGGAGAGAGGGAGAGAGAGAGAGAGAGGGGGGGGAGGGAGGGAGAAAGAGAGAGAGAGAGTGTGTGTGTGTATATGTGTGTGTGTGTGTAGAGGGAGAAGTGACGCCCCCTTGTCGCAGGAAAAGAGCTTGTGTGTACCTTTGACTTTTCGAGCTATGTCGGCGGGGGTACCTCTTCTGGGTACCCATGGTAGGGCTTCCCTTGTTGATTTGGTCGGAAGCGAGGTTCCCGACTAAGTGCGTCCTTCCTTCCTTTTTCTACTCTATCCTTCTCCTTTTTGACTTTTAGCCTATCTCTCACAAGTATACAAAAAGAAAAAGCAAAAATAAACCCGTACTTCTATCGTGTCACTCTTACCCTTTTTCCCTCTATCTACATATGAGGACCTGGCAGCTACCTCATGCGTCAGAAGAGAGGCTTTGGAACTTTTATAAACAACGCCAATCGACGCTCACTGGTTGCGAGAGACTAGGACTAGAGGTGTCCTAGGCGTTGGGGCACGATGAATGGGATGAGGGTAGTGCCCCGTTAACCCCTTCCCTGGCGCGTAATTATTGACCATTCCCAGTGACCGTTGACGGATGCCTCTAGTAGCATCGGTCCGAAGTGACGGCCCTTTATTCCCACGTGCGCAATATGCCAGATAGATAAGTGGTGCGTGGACTTTCCGGAGGGGTGTTACTCAAAATTCCACCTGGCCAGTTCCTGCACAGACTGCATTCTAATCAGCCAAATTAAGGACTTAAAAGAAACATGCAGTGCTTCCGAGGAGAGGTCTAGGAAGTTGGAGGAGAAACTAAAGAGCCTGGAATTGGAACACGCCGGACTGATTCGCATGCTCGAGGTCAGGATAGCAGAGCTAACCTCAAGCCCTGCAGTATTACCCCCAGAGCTAGGCCCGCATGCTACAACGAATAAACCAGCGAATAAAAAGAAAAAAAAGGGAAAGAAGAAGGAAGAAGAGAAAATTGAAACAGAAGATAAAGTAGAAGCAGAAGAAGAGAAATTTGAAACAGAAGATAAAGTAGAAGCAGAAGAAGAAAAGGTAGAAACAGAAGAGTATATAACAAAGAAAGAGAGGAGGGAAAATATCAATAAGAAAAAGAAGAAGAAGAAAAAGAAGAGCAAGAAAAATAAGGTGGGTAAGAAAGGACCCTGGTGCTTTACAGACCCCCTGTCCAACTCTTAGAACAGGGCAGGATTCCTTACCAGCTATTGGGCGAACTTGTAAAAGACAGAGTGTGTATCGTCATAAGGGATTTCAACACACAAGTTGACTGGGAAACCAGAGAAGCCTGTGGCGAGAGCGCACTACTCCTGAAGTTCGCGAACAACGAGTTCCTCACTCAAAGGGTGAGAGAGCCAACGAGAGGAGACAAAATCCTCGCCTTGGTTTTTACCTCTGAGGATGACATCGCTGAGGACCTCTCTGTTGGCGAAGAGCTCGGTGGCATTGACCACTGACTAATTAGATTTGTAGTCAAAGTCCCTAAAGCAGAGCCTACAACTAGTTAATCGAGGAAACTTGATTTGAGAATTGCAGACTTTACAGGTCTACGCGCTGGACTGACTGAAGCGAGGCTAGAACTGTGCAAGGCTGTTGAAGACGCGTGGAACAGTTTCAAAACCACATTCATGAGACTTTAATCGCGTTTCATCCCTCTGTAAGGCTGTCGTCGGTCTTTTGTTTAACCAAAGGGGTTTAATCGAGAAATCGGCCAACTGCTTAAGGAGAAGAGAAATGTTTACCGGCAATTGAAGATCTCGGGTGACTTTGACGAATACCGGAGACTAGCCAGGAGAGTGAAGTCCAGCATAAGGGCGACTAAGCGGTCTGAGGAACTCCGAGTGGCGAGAGTCTGTAAAGAGAATCCCAAGGAGTTTTTTGGATATATAAACAGCCGTAAACCAATCCGTCAAACGATCGGCCATTTGAGGAATGAGGAGGGGACATTAAAGCACTCAGATACAGAAACTGGTAACCTCCTGAACGACTACTTCTTTTCAGTGTTTACTGAAGTTTTTGGTCCCATCCCCCCAAAAAAACTACTCGGGGGTAAAAGCTGGAGGATATGGACTTCACCGAAGGAGAAATTAAAAAAGATCACTGACCTAAGGACAAATAAGTTACCTGGTCCGGATGGGTTTCTAACTAAAGTATTGAAAGAAGTGCGCGATCAAGTTTCACATCACTTGAGCGCAATCTTCAACATGTCAATCCGGAACGAATGCGTTCCTAGAGACTGGCGTGAGGCGGAGGTGACTCCTATCTTCAAGAAACGAGACCGTAGCCAACCGTCGAACTACCCACCTATCATTCTGACTTGGATAGTCGGTAAACTCTTAAAAAGCATGATGGTGGACAAAATTACGTCTCATTTGGAGTCAAAGCTGCTATGAGGAGTTCCTAGTACGGCTTCTGAAGGCACCGGTCATGCCTGGCGAACCTTGTGGAATTCTTCCACTTCGTGTTCAGTGAGCACGATCGGAACAAGGCAGTGGATGTGGTGTACTTAGAATTTCAGAAAGCCTTTGATAAGGTACCACACCGCCGCATTCTCCGGAAAGTGCGAGCGCTGGGCATAGACGGAAAAGTAGCCGGCTGAAAAGAGAACTGGCTAAGTGGCAGACGGCAAAGGGTGGTGGTGAATGGACAGGTTTCTGAGTGGGTGCCCGTTACTAGCGGAGTGCCTCAAGGTTCTGTCCTCGGACCACTACTATTCATCATCTACGTCAATGACATGGACGGTGACATGGTTGCCAAGATTTCTAAATTTGCCGACGATACCAAGCTTGGTATGAACGTTGCAAAGGATGGAAATTCTGCCCACCTGCAAGAGGATCTTCGAAAGATTGGGGAGTGGTCTGATACGTGGCAAATGCCTTTCAACGTAAACAAATGCAAAGTGGTGCATATCAGCCACCGAAATCCCCAATCACCTTATATCCTTAATGGGACCGCTCTTAAATCCACCGACACTGATAAGGACTTGGTTGTAACTATCACCAGTGAACTCAAGTTCTCGTAACAGTGTATTGAGGTGGAGAAAAAATCCCAAAGGATGTTAGGGTATATAAAGCGCTAGTTTGGATATCGTAACAAGGAGATAGTACTGTGTTTGTACAACTCCCTCGTCCGACCCCACCTGGACTATGTCGTACAATTTTGGAGTCCTTCATTTAGAAAGGACATCGCGAGATTGAAACGCCTGCAAGCCAGGGCAAGCAAACTGATTCCCTCTATCAGACATAAAAGTTAGGGAAGATAGATTAAGGGAATTAGATATGTTCTCGCTGGAGACCCGTAGACTACATGGTCAGCCTTTCGAAAGGTTTAAAATACTTCGAGGCTTCGACAGACTGGACTACGGGGATATTTTCCAGCTCAGCGAGGAGAGAACAATAAATCATGGCAACAAACTTGAACTGAAGCGATACCACCGTGATCTGTGTGGGAAATTCTTCACATACAGTATCTGTGGTAGTTGGAAGGCACTTCCTAGTTCCTAGTACGGCTTCTGAAGGCACCGGTCATGCCTGACGAACCTTGTGGAATTCTTCCACTTCATGTTCAGTGAGCACGATCGCAACAAAGCGGTATATGTGGTCTACTTAGACTTTCAGTAAGCCTTTGATAAGGTACCACACCGCCGCATTCTCCGGAAAGTGCGAGCGCTGGGTATAGATGGAAAAGTAGCCGGCTGGATAGATAACTGGCTAAATGGCATACGGCAAAGGGTGGTGGTGAATGGACAGGTTTCTGAGAGGGTGCCCGTTACTAGCGGAGTGCCTCAAGGTTCTGTCCTCGGACCACTACTATTCATCATCTACGTCAACGACATGGACGGTGACATGGTTGCCAAGATTTCTAAATTTGCCGACGATACCAAGCTTGGTATGAACGTTGCAAAGGATGGAAATTTTGCTTGCCTGCAAGAGGATCTTCGAAAGTTTGCGGAGTGCTCTGATACGTGGCAAATGCCTTTCAACGTAAACAAATGCAAAGTGATGCATATCGGCCACCGAAATCCCCAATCACCCTATATCCTTAATGGGACCTCTCTTAAATCCACCGACACTGATTAGGACTTGGTTGTAACTATCACCAGTAAACTCAAGTTCTCGTAACAGTGTATTAAGGTGGAGAAGAAATCCCAAAGGATGTTAGGGTATATAAAGCGCTAGTTTGGATATCGGAACAAGGAGATAGTACTGTATTTGTACAACTCCCTCGTCCAACCCCACCTGGACTATGTCGTACAATTTTGGAGTCCTTCATTTAGAAAGGACTTCGCGAGATTGAAGCGCCTGCAAGCCAGGGCAAGCAAACTGATTCCCTCCATCAGACATAAAAGTTATGAAGATAGATTAAGGGAATTAGATATGTTCTCGCTGGAGACCCGGAGACTACATGGTCAGCTTATCAAAGGGTTTAAAATACTTCAAGGCTTCGACAGACTGGACTACGGGGATATTTTCCAGCTCAGCGAGGGGAGGACAAGAAATCATGGCAACAAACTTGAACTGAAGCGATACCACCGTGATCTGTGTGGTAAATTCTTCACATACAGTATCTGTGGTAGTTGGAACGCACTTCCGACGGAAGTTTTCAACAGTGAATCTGTTGACCAGTTCAAGTCAAGACTAGAAAAAGTCTTGCGAAATCACCGTTAAGATCCTTGCGAGTGATCTTCGAGGTTGCCAACGGACACCTTCGAGGATTGCGCTAAAGGTACCATCCTTGTATGGACCGTAAGGTCTTCGAGGGTACTTATTTTCCTTGTAGCCGCTTTTAACTATTGCCGTCTTCTTCATACTGAAGCGAGACGCAACCAATGCCTTCATTACAAACGTCCGTTCTTATCCCAAAAGGTTTGTTCGTATTCGGGAATCTCAGTATGGGAGCCGATGTTAGTCCGTCTTTCAGCTGATAGAAGTGGACGGTCTCTTTGGTGTTCCATGCGAGGGGTTCCTGGGAACGTTTCTTTAGTAGGGAGCTAACAAGAAACGCTAAGGCAGTGAAATTCGGGACAAAATGTCGGTAAAAGGATGATGACCCGAGAAAAGAGCGTAATTGCTTTTAGTACGTGGCATGGGCATGTCGGCGATAGCCTTTACCTTTTCCTTTTGAGGGGCCATTTGATTTTCACCAATGTAGAAACGGAGGTACTTAGTAGTGCTATAGGCGAAATGGCACTTGCTAGGGCCTATATTGAGGCCGTTTTCACGAAGCCTATTGAGGAGTGATTGTAGGGAGGTAAGATGCTGGTCCCATGTACAGGTGGCCTCCTAAACGTTATCGAAGTAAAATATAATGTTACTCAGCCCATCCAGTATCCTGCGCATTATTCGATTATAGTTACTACAAGCAGTAACTAAACCGAACGATAGGCGTTTAAACTGCATATGGCCTTTTTCTTTGGGAAATGCTGGGTAATACTTCAAAACTTGGATGAATTCTTCGGGAAAAATTTGGAGAGGTTATCTTTACTTTTGACGGATGGGTAATGAGACTTTTGGGGGTCTTTCGGGTAAAAATGGTGGCTTGATGCGTGCACATCCGCTTTTTTATGCATTTTTTGAAAGAAGACACCCGTCTGTCCTTCACAAATGCGCGCATTTCAGAGGGTAGTGCAGCCTTCAATTGATCCCGTAGAAAGAAATCAATTAGGGACTCGTAGTCGCGGTTGACTTGAGCTTGAGTCCAACCAGAACTGTAAGATGTTCTCTGGATGGTAAATCCAAATTGACTGTAGGTCTGCCAAGGGAATATTCTCGCCAGGCGGAGCTTTGACCTATAGTAATCGGGATTCATATTAACCGCTGATAATAATTCGGAATTAAGGAAGGAGTAGGCGAGAGTAGCCTCGGCCGGGAGTGAATGAAGATTTCCCGGAGGTTAGTATTAAAGAGAGGCAGTAGTCGAGCGACTCCATTGGCTTTAATATCCCACTGGTTCACCTTGAAAATTTTCTCAAAGTGAGATAAGTAGGCGCTGAAGTCCTCGCTGTCCTTAAACGCTGGGAACTCTACCGAAGGGCTTTGGGGGGATTCATTTTTCGAGCTAGCAGAAAGGGTCTCCAAATGATTAATGTTAAGCTCACGCTCATACTGACGAATTCTTTTTATTTCTCGCTCTTCAGCTTTTCTTCGTTCTTTTTCAGCTTCTCTTAGTTCTTTTTCTCTGCTCTCTGGTCTCTTTCAGCTTCTCTTAATTATTTTTCTCTTCTCTCTTCAGCTTCTCTCTGTTCTCATTTTACTGATCTTTCATTATTTCTTCCTCCTGAATATATGCAACTAGATCCTTGCCTGACTACCCAAGGATCTCTCCTTGTTAGTGGAAACGCTCAAATATGGACATCTCATTGGTATAATTACGTGTCTGACCGCTCGGTGCCTCCAAGGAACTTACGGAAAAGATTATGAAGCTCTGACGATCGTATCAAAAATCCTAACGGAGATTTTGTTACACAAAGATTTCACGCAATAAAGAAAATAACAGATAGTAATTCAAAACTTTATCTCTATGTGACCAATGATTATAGGCATTTAATACTGCACGCGGATTAGTAGAGGTTATTAGGAGAGATCGCCCCCCCCAAAAAAATACACACACACAACGGAAATTAAATTGACGGAAAAAATGATCAATCAAAATAAAAGAATTTGTTCCACTTTCTTTGGATATCCTTGAACGAACTTGGCAAACTGATTACTGAACAACTTAACTTGGGGGTACTTGAATAGAAAAAGGGTTCTTTAAAAAAATTAAACTCAACTTTATCTGCCACAGGATAAAGATAAGGATACTGATTAAGAATCTGGGTTTTTCACTACAAAAAGTACCCAACTATACCTGACACCAGAGAAATATAATGGTATATATATATATATATATATATATATATATATATATATATATATATATATATATATATATATATATAATATATATATATATATATATATATATATATATATATATATATATATATATATATATATATAAGTCAAGGTATACCCGTGTAGACTAGCTCCGCGCTCAGAGTCTAACACAAATTGCAGTTCAAAGGATATATAAAGATAATACCCCAAAATATAATTTTAATATATATGAAAAAAGGGGGCAATTTATATATATATATATATATATATATATATATATATATATATATATATATATATATATATATATATATATATACAAAATGGGAAATAAATTACTTATGATAGTTAAATGAATTAAGAAAAGATTAACGAGGTAATGTGGAGATGACCATACACGATCGCTTTACCTTCAAGCGCGGACGAATTGGATCGAGGGGGCGGAGGGACAACGGCGCAGGTCTTCAAGAAGATACTTCGGGGAGTCCTGACTAGAAGGACTCGAAGATGGGGTTAGATTACTTCGTGATGAAGAATGAGAATTATTCTGCTTCAGAGAGACGTAATCTCAACTCGAGACGATTCTGTTGATTGGTTAGGATTCTCAGTCTCAAAAGACGGGAATCTTGAAGGGGTGGTGAAGATGAAAGGGCCACACAACTCTCCGGGAAGAAGGAGATGCGATAACTTTCCTCTGAACAGGGTCCAAAGCTTAAGAGATCTTCGACGGCGTACGACGACGAGTTACGGGGGGGTCATGAGAAACAGATGGCAGTCCGGACGGAGTGGATGGCGGGCTTTCAATCTACTCGAGAGATGTTGAGCTTCGATTCCCCAAGGGATTCTTGCCACCAGTCTGAGCAAACACAATTCATGATAACGTGTTGTTCCAGACGATCAAACTCGCTACGCGATATGGGGTTAGAGATAATATGGCCGCGCACGGCGTTATCACAGGGGAGGTGGGGGCGATCGGCGTTTGAAAACAAACACAGCTGGGACGGGTAGTTAAGCTAGTGTCAGATTCTTCCTCGACTTTGTAAAATTCTCACGCTGGCTCACGTAACCTTGAAAAAATAGAGGGCTATTTCCAAGGGGCTTCCTCTTACGGTGGTTCTTCGAGGGCATTCACTCACATTCCTTCCTCATGCTGAGCCACACGCGATTGACGGAGGAATTCGGGTCATTGACTTTACTAGGACGGACCTTCCAGACCTTGCCCTTAACTTGAGTTCCCACGTTATAGTCGAGGGGATTGAGGGCGAGCGACTGCAGGGGGCAAAATTCCTTCGACCAGAAGTTCATGTTTGACCTCACCCACTATTGCATCGTCTTGGCGATGTGAGCTGTAGCACAGTCCTGCTGAAAGAGGCAGCCTGTCTTCTTTGTGATCTTCCTCACCATTCATTTGTAAGTTGAACAGCATGCTTGAAGTTCATGCAGAACAGGTTTCCTTCTAGCCAAACCTGACCACACTATGATAAGACTCCGTTGAAACTTGCAATTCCCAGGGAAAAATCGACTAATTCTGATTACTTTCCTCTGCAAATACACTTTACGACCTACGCATTCTTAAATTATTATGCATTTTGAAAGCTAAATCCCCTCAATTACCAAATATCATCTATTGCTCGTTACTCGTTAAATGCTTCTCATTTTTAATTACGTTTGTATTTATAAGATTTGAAATAGCTAATTAAATAATATGAAGTATTGGATTTTCGTAAATTAACTGTCTTTGTGTTATTATTAGTGCCCTGGTGTTGAGGCTTACCTTCAAAACTTTGGTGGTTTTAATAAATTAGAAGAATTTATGTTTTATTTTGCCCTGGTTCACTTATTTATATTTAAACTTCCAAGCATAAAGGAGGCTTCTTACTCGCAGACTTATAGTGTGGCGACTAGGATTTCCTCACACATCAAACATTTGGAACTCGTTTAATTTCTCATGTTTTTCCTCACAACTACGATTTGTCACGTTTCAAATAAAGGTCTCTTACTTTCTCAAAAATTCCTAAATACACTTCCATGTCTTTTCTGTTTCCTAAATAGATACACATTTCAACATGGGCTAAGTTTTGATGTGAAAAAATAACTATTTAATTTCCATCCGTTAAAAAATATTGTAGTTTTTATTGTCACCTCATGCGTATGATTACTCATTCTCGGAATAAATTTCACATGGGTGGTCATTCCGCTGCTTAAATACTTAAACAGTTGAAATAGCATCGGCCCTGAATTTGGAAAGAGCGCAAACGATAATTTATCCGAGGAGATGACGGCGCTTTTATTACTCTCATGTCTATATTCATTAGTTATTTCAGTTTAATGGTACTTAATAAGAATTGTTCTGAGAATTAAATTCTTTCAGGGTTAGAATCGGGTTAAAATTGTTTGTTATAGTCTGCCAAATAGTTCGTGGAGGGGGGGGGGATAATGATTTCAGGACTAGTCGTTTTAATGCTCACTTACCCAATGACAAGTCTTTTGGGGACGATCGATATTGTTTTTGAGAGTTGTTTTTCAGCAATTTAGGGAGGCAGACATAAACTTAGCCTTATAAAATACTTCCATTAGATATGGAAAAGCCGTGTTCCATGACTCTATCTTTCTAAACATTTTTTGCTTCCATTTTCTTTCTGTTTTTTTCGCGCTCATCAAATATATGAATATAATATACTTAATAATTATTGCAAATTCAAAGTTAGTTGCGCATCAATCGTTGACTAGAGACTAAAGCGCTTCCATTCCTTTGATAATATTCTATCTATATCTTCGTTTAATGTTCTATACAGCTCTAGTCGAACAGCAGTGCCAACTAAAACCTCGTATCGTTTTATAGCCACCGACCTATTAACTCTCCCTACACTTGCAGCACACCAACACCACACCAAACAACCTGATGCCTAAATAAAAATGCAGCAGATTTGCATACGTAAAATAAATCCCTTATGGTTTTCTTTCGTAACCAATGACCTCCTCACCTAACTCAGGCATGAGTATAGAGAAGCCATCCAAGACCTCTACTTTGACCACAACAAAAATTTGAGGTCATTACAATCTCAGAAGGACACCAAAAAACAAACTGCTTGACCAAGACATCAAGCTCAGCGGCATTTTTTCATACGCACACAACATTAAAACACAACTCAACATCAAACTTAAGCAGTGCCTCCATTGCTCTAAGAGGGGACACGAAACAAACACAGGCCAGGCAGACCTTATCTGCTCCAGATGCAGTGTAATGGGGCACCCTTACACTAACTTCAACTCCACTCACCCTCAGTACATTAACTGCGGCGACGACCATGTCGCCGTCAGCATTAAAAGCCCGTACCTGTCTAAGTCCCCACAGAAGTTTTCGCAGCAATACGCAGACCCAGACATAGCACCACGTTTCCCACCCTATCCACTCCTGCTCCCGAACTCCTACCCATTACAAGAAATTTTCAGCCGCTGCCGGCGCTGCGGGTTCCTCACAATCCAACGACCACTTTCCTACAGGAAAATGACCCCTGCCTAAATGCCAACCTCCTAAACGAGCTATACGCCGCGAACAGACTCGGGTCAAATCGCCTTTCCAGAGGAAGTATTTGCCTTAATACAATAACACATATACGGAAGACCCGCTCTCCTCACCCTACCTGTAACCACTAAAACACCCCCAATCCAGACTCAACGCACACACAGCTCTTCACATGCCCACTAACCCCACTCCCACCTCTTCTGCACCATTTATCCCCACCATGGTCTCCACTCATCTTGCACTCCCCACTGCTTCCATCCTGCATCTCATTACACCTTCCCTTCTCCACACCCCGCCATCCACAATTTCACACTCCCCCACCCCTTCATCTGCCTCCACTGTCTCCTTCACTCTTCACACGGTTCCCACCACTCCTCCTCTTACTGTTCCCAGCAATTCAAACAACACAATACCCATACATCATACTTCGACCAAACCACACCCTCCACAGACTCATGTGAAGGTGGCCGCCCCAAATCCCAATCGCCTGTTAGAATGGCAGGAGATTAAGGAGAGGAGAGTGGAAGGCCTTAACACAGATTCAGGAACACTTCGCTCTCGAACATAGGTCCAGTGAGTGTCGTGCAACTTAACGTACGAATCTGGTACGTTATTCGTCCTACTGCCGCCTACTGGGTACTAAATCTACAAAGATCTGATATCCTACTACTGAACTTCACAAGCCTACCCCCTCCCCAAAACAGACTTCGCATTACGTATTGCAGGCTACCACACTTACCTAACCTCACAAGCACCACATCTAGGATCAACGATCCTAGGTAAAAGGTCCATACACAACTACCTCGTAAATAAGCAAGAGGACTCTTTTCTAGCCCATCCTAGTGGCCACTCACGACAGACAGCCTCGTGACCAACTAAACTTCGATCTCCCACTTCGATCCCTATCCACCCATAACCTCCCTACCTTTTGGGGGGGGGACCTAAATGCTCACCATCCCAGACTACCTTCGCACACCACTAATGGTGCTGGAAGGTATCTGACCGGCGCTTTATAACGATATCGGTGAGAGCACATCGACCCGTCCTTCCTCACATACTCTGCGCTTCGCGGGGAGACCATTTCCCAAACGTGATCTTCCGCAATAACCATGCCCTACGATTCTACAATAACATTGCCCCAGGCCACCACGTAGTATCCGACCACATTCAAATATGTGTGATGATCTTATCATCGCCATTACTTATAACCATACCCACCCTCTTCAACTACGAAAACACGAACTGGGTGGAGTTCAGTAGACACAACAGAAAACACACCACACAACCTCAACCTACAGAACATTACCCCTAGCTACATAGTGGTCCAATGGTGTTTAATTATGGACCTCATTAACTCCACATGTAACCTACACACACTACGAAAAAAATACAGTCACATCAAACACTTTACATACTCCATACACACTCAAACACTTATTACACTTTACAACAACCGCTACAATAGAGGCCCAAGACAACATCATCACGCTTCTACGTGTCCGCATCCTAGACTGCGGGCATCTTGAATGGAACCGCCAGTGGCGCGAAGTAGTCCGCACTTCGGACGACGCTCGATGCACTGACCCTTCCTTTTTTCTGGCAGCGCATAAGGAGGATGTTAGGTACGGATCAATCAAAACCCATCACCCACCTAACTATAATCAAACACTCACTAATACTATTGATATCCTCGACGCATTTAGGTCTCACTGAAACACGGTGCATACACAAAACGCGCCCGAACAATACGCACGAGAGCACTTCCATGAATGGTGCCGGCTCTACGCCGATAAGCTTAGACCCACCCTCTGATACAAATGGAGGGGCTCGACTACTCTACAATAATAATCACTATGTTAGAGCACCCAGGTAAGATACTAGAACGCATGGTCAACACCCTTCTGCGGAACTTCCTTGAAGAAAGGAACTGGTTCTCGCCTTGCCAATACTGCTTCAGGAGGGACCGGTCTACCCAGGCGGTTGTGACCGTCATTTGCAACATAATCCCAAAAGCACGAAAAGCAGGATAGAAAACGCTGTTCATCCATAAGGACATGGAGAAGGCCTTCGACAATGTGTGGCACGAAGGATTCTGTTGGAAAATAGCCAACGACACGGAGCTCCCTCTCTAGACAAGAAAGCTTCTCTCCCACTTCCTCACAGACGTTACGCTCATTCACACTACTCTCAGGCGTAGCCCAGGGTAATGAAATGGCACCTATATATACATAATGTACACAAACGACACTCAACGTTCACCCGAAGACTGAAGACTCACATGCACACTGTCCTACGCCGACGACGAGAATTTTCTCGTCTCCGGCCGAGGAGCAAACAGGATCGCACACCACGCACAGGTAATACCAAACGCGAAGACAGATTATGAGGACAAGTGAATCATAGCTACGAACCCCAATAGGACACAGGTAACAATATATATGTACATGCGATCACTACATGCATAACTTATAAATATACACACACAAAACTTAAACTACCCAAGACCAACAAAACTAAAATACTCACCTAACACAAAAATCTTAGGGGCAACATTTGACAAGATCCTAGGATTTCACACACACCAAACTATTATTAAACAAAGGCTCAAAACACCAAAAAAAATCCCTAGAGGTTCTACCCACCTATTCGTAAACTAAAAATACACTTAAATAAAACCCTTGGCAGACCACTCATGACATACGCTCCCATTACACTCGCAACTGGGTGCCACACAAAACAGAGTGGAGCACAGCGCATACAAAACTCCGTTCTAAAGCGTTCCTGTCGCTTCCCTATGTACACAAGCATGGTCACACTACACAAAGACAACAAAGTAACACCATTAACTCTTACTTCCACACTCGTTTAATTCGGCAAGTGGGGAAACTCGCAAGATATCACACATACATCTATATTCACACTAGAAAACACACTGCTATGGCACGAATGTTCCCCACAGCACTAGACTACCCTAAGCCAACACTTATCCACACATAAATCTATCAGTAGCGTAAAGAATGGCGCGTTTCCATAAATCCATGCCTGTTTTTCCATTCACGAAACCTCCTGCATCTCCAGCCATATAGAACAACCCTACCGACAAATTCAACAACACCTCGCATCGGTGTATAACCACCGACCTGTAAACTCTCTCTATACTCTCTTAAGTTTTTTCCTTAATCTTTTCTTCTACGACTACATCTTCTGTGTACTCCACAGTGATCCCTCTCCGTTCTTTCTATACACGTTGACTGATTGTATACGGTGGAAAGCTAGTGGAATTTCCAAGGTACCGATCGCCAAATGGAGACTGGTGTGGCGGATCGAGTCCAGCTTAAGGTAATACATGCTCGGGTGCAGATACGTAAAACTCATCCTTTGTTCGAACGAACAAAGGATCGGTAAAAAAAATAAGGCTGAACCTTTATCAACCTCCCAATTGTTGAACGTCACGGAACGAAGAATTTCCTTGATGTGGGTACAAGAGACTTTAAAGATACCACTTTGAGCTCCCAGTTAAGACGTCGGTCGAGATCAAGACCAAGGATAACGGTGCAAATTCACCACTTTCAGGTGACCCCCGTTTTGAAACAGCTCCGCATCGTAGTGGAGCATTGAATGACGGCAGAAATGCACTACCTAGGTATTGGCTAAAGAAAACCGACACCTTGTGCTTTGACATAGCTAGAGACGCGGTTCATTGGCTGTTAGAATCGACATTTCAGTGTTGGCATCTTGGCCACATCAACAGATATCGAAAGGCCGTCTACGTAGAGCGCAGTAAGAACATCTTCCGGTATCACTAATGTGATAACCTTGATGCTAAAGGCAAAGGGTGACAGTGAGAATACTTTCCTGCTTGATGCCTTCTTTCTGCCCCGTTGGGCCGGAGAGGGATCCCTCATCCTTACGCGAAATCGAATATCTCGATGAAATTCAGAGATGAAAATTGGGATCCTTTTTCAAGCTCCCATCGTGTGGAAGGTCTCCATGATACCTTATCGGGATGTGGTATCATAGCATTCTCCAGATATAAAAATCTTGGCGTAGTGCTCTGTACGATGGAAGACCTAGAAGATAGCATTTTTCAGCCGGAAAATAGTATCCGACGCAGAGTAGAACTTGCCGAAGCCGCAGTGTGCAGAGACAGGTGGCCTCCGATCTCTATGAAATAGGCTAAGCTAAAATTTATTAATTTCTCCATCAAATTATACCCGCCAGAGGTTATTGGACTCTGGCTGAAACCGGCGGATGCAGTGTGATCTCTCCCTGGCTTACAAAACACGAGAATAGTAGCCATTCGCCGGAGTCTTGTTCATCAGATCTGAAAGAAATACCATCCCTCACTCACCTAGGTATTCAAACATGGCTCATGTGACATCGTCCGGCGGTGTCCGCGCATGAAGCGAGAACGGAATGCATCTCACTCAACAAAATCCTGTCTTTGAAGTGTTCTCCGTCTCTGGAAAAAAAAGTCTAATCGAAGGCCCTCAGCGATATCACGGCGTGCATTGAATACTAAGGGAGCAATATTTCGGCTAGAAAATGTGGAGAAAGCGGTCGCAAAAGTCCGCCATGGACGCGGGGTCCGAGAGATAGGTTATATTCGCTTGGAAAGAAAGACGGTTGTTCCTCGTCAGCTTGCTCTGAATCCTTTTGCCTCGATTCCACACCTGCGTAAAAGGGGTCTTTGCGTTGAGAAGACACGTATGATCATCAGGAAGAGAGGTCGGCGGGCTTCGAAATATACCTGAACCTATTTCTAGCTGAAGTGTTATCACTTCTGTCTGAGAGCAGACTCACACTCAGTCAAACACCACGGGAAACGAACGGTGTGAAAAATGAGCAGCTGTTCTAGGAATAGTAGCTAATCCCAGAGTGATGAGGGCGCCGGAGACTCATCCACCAACCTGAACTCCTAGACTGAGATAGAGAAAATAATCATGCACCACCGGGGTGGTTTTCCAGGGGGGATGGCCTAGAAAATGATGGCTGAATGTGAAAGTGGTCATTATCAGGAAGATCATCAAGCACCTCCCAACTACAATCATGCTGTGCTTCTGGAGATCACAGTCATAAATCGAAGTAGGAAAATAAAGCGCTTCTGGGGCAACGATGCGTAAACTCATTCACATTTATGACATTTATTTCAAACACTTCTATCAGGTAGGCAAAGCGCTGAAGGCGCTGTTGCCTTCAATTCCTTTTATGGAGAGATTGAACTCGCTATGCGAATATTTTCCTTGCTTTACCTCGAAACATTTGGTAGGCAGGCCGGCTGTATAGACGATGGTCCCCATTTTGCAGGGTATCGCACCTCTGAGTCGTCCTCTCCACCCTTAAATGCAGGCGTAGGATCCTGAGCTTCCTTGGTGCTTTCCACCTTTTGCGGTACAGTTTTATGAACCCCGAAAGATGGCCTCACGATCAACTTAGGGAGGTTTGCCATCTCTGATTTTAACGACGCGGTGGAAGCGGACGTCCGTTTCGCTTTATGGGAAATGGTGACACTGGGGAAAGGGGGTGTGGGGGGTAGCCGAGGCTAGGTGTGAACCATTTGTTCTGACAGCTGTACCCTGAGAGCACCTTGGGTGTGTGGATACAAGTTTCAGTTGGGTTACGAATGAACACGAAAGCGACTGTGCTCCCAGGCCTGCAGAAGCCAGGAGATAGGGTACCTTTTATAATATTGAGGCATAAGACATCCCGGGAAGTGCTGGGCGCGCTAAAACCAAACAACTCTTAGCCTCACGAAAGGAGAGACGATCCGCAGCCTGAGCGGCAAAGAAATCCTTCTCTATGAGATATCTGAAACATTGCATCGAAGATGCAGGGTACAGCTCTCCGCAAATGACACATTGCCCTTAGACGATAAGGACTTATCGTGTGTTTGTTCGGCTTTGGAGCATTTTACACAAAACGAGTGAATTCAACTTTGCACGTCTACATGAGTGATTTGTATGGCCAAAGTTGTGACAGAAGTATCACCTCTACGGCAGTGGAAAGAATGTATTCACGTAATAGAGATACCAACCGGACTCTTCGACCTATTCAGCCTATCACGATCGAACGCAAAGAAGAATGTATGGGTGGATTTTGAGGCCCTTCCCTGTTTCCTCATCACACGTTCGACTTAGAACACTCGCTGATCACCTAGCTCTTCTGTGATATAATCTAGGAGCAATCCTCGAGTTCCCTCACATAAACAACGCCTATCACCAAGCTCATGGTAGAGTGTGGCCTAACACTCACTGGCTAGTAAATGAGTGTCCGAAAGGCACTAATCATGGCTGTCAAGGCTACAACAGTCGGGGGAAGAGGTCACTCCTCTCCTTGTTAATCTTCGAGAACCCATGCGGTCTGAGAAGGATATTTTAGAGGAGCGGACTCAGGTTTGGTGTCTGGCACTAGGCCAAGGTTCGCCCTCAAGGAAATCCTTCCATCTGAACATCTTCACCTCTGGAAGCGTCTCTAATTGGCCATTTACCATAAAGTTTTTGGTATCCCTACCGGCGAATCAAAGGGCCTATTACTCGTCATGAACAGGACGCCACCCTGGAGGATAACACCTTTGGCTATTTGTCGCCACGCCTCTTCTCCCAAAGCTTCTACAGCGCCGGGAGTATTGCGTTTGACCTTTTTGGAGCACACCTCGTGTCACGCTGGAATCGTGCCAGTGTATACGGATGGCTCCACATCCGAAGAGGGGGTCGGTTTCCATACCGTATCCCCTTTGTTTGAAGTCAGCGGGGCTCTGCCAGGCGCTGCGTCTGTCTTCACGGCCGAGCTGGTGGCAACATACCACTCGGTATGGGAGATTACGCGACGTGCCCGGTTCGGAGACCGGATTGTGATTTATAGCGACTCACGAAGCGCCTTGAGTGCTCTCGAGGCATTAGAATCTCCGCATCCCCTGGTTCGCGATATCCGTGATGCCACGATTTTGGCAAGCCGGGCGGATGTCAAGATTATCTTCTGCTTGGTTCGTGGACATGTAGGAATTGCGGGGAATGAACGCGCCAATGAGGGCGCCAAGGAGTCCGCGAGGACTCTGCGACCGGACCAGCGTTTCACTCTTCCTCACACCGACTACATGGCTGGAATACATGCAGCTTTCCGGGCTTCTTGGCAAAGAAGATGAGAGAGAGTCAAGAGTAACTTAAAGTTGCGTGCCATTGCACCACGACTGTTCCCATGGACCTACCTCCTAATGCCGAGAAGGCTCCAGGTTACTTTCTGTCGTCTCCGAATCGGACACACTCACGGGCGCACCACCATTTGATGGGGTGCTCGCCTGCGCCCTACTGTAAATACTGCGTTGTCCCCCAGACTGTTCGGCACATCTTTGTTGAATGTCTCATTCTGGGACCTGTCCCTGTACCGGGATGGGCGGGGTCGCTACGCCTGTCCCTTGTACTCGGGACAACTTCGTACACATTGACTGATGGACTTACTAACTTTGGGGAAAGGCCGGCCTTCTCCCCTTTATTTAACTAGTTGTTGTTTTTTAGTATTTTTGTAGGTAACACGTTCCTACGCCGGGGGAGAGGCGGACCTACCCCTGACGCTGGAGCTTGCTTCCTGCCTCTTGCCTTCTTCCTTTTTTTATTTTATTGTTGTTTTTTATTACTTTTTTCATATTACTATTTTAAGGTAGCCTAGTGCTAGGCAGTTGTGAATACGGCGATTTATGCCCAAGTAGGCAGTCGCCAGATGAACTCTTAAAATAAAAAAATAAATAAATAAACCCGTCATGAATGTCAATGGGGCCGACATGCCAACCTGAAGGAAGATAAGAGGAGCGGGCATACTGGATCCGATTAACGTGGCAAACTAGGTCCGACGAAGTGTCTCGGCCACACCCAGTAGATTTCGCCGCCTATTACCCCTCTAAAGGAGTTGAGCTGGTTCATCTGCCATTATTGGAGGGGGCGGGGTGCAAAAACGATGCGGTGCGTTCTTTGCATCGCCTTGCTCTTGGTGTACCCTTGAGAAAGCAAAAAGGGACCCGCCGCAAGTGTAGAGGTGCTTGGAAGCAACACTCCGAAAGGAAGTAAGGGGAACCCCCGAACCTCTAAGAGAATCTGCAAGGGACACTTGAATAAATATAAGGCGGGCACCACTAGACTAGATTCGCCCAAAGGAAACCTTGCACAAGAAAGTAAGAGGGAAGCCCCCGGACCCGTATCTAATGATGGAGAGGGGAAACACACTCTCCGCTATGAGACTCTTGGGGAAGCCTCCCGAGACAGCAGAAGCTCTGCCTTTTAGAAGAGGCCAAGCTATCCGACCACGGCTCCAAAAGGATAGAGGTGAAGTCCGCTAACAGTTGTAAGTGGTAAGAAAAGAGGCCCTTCACCAAGATCAGTACTTGCAACTAAGGAGTGCACATGTGAGGGATTGGGAGGGAGTTGTAATATTCATTGCGTTTTTTATCGTTTTTAGAAATAAAGAATTTGTTAGAACAAAATCAGAGGTATCTCCTTCCGTGAACGTTCTGCTTACCAAGTTTTCATCGGCAAAGGGGCCAGGAACCTGAGGAAGGCACCATGAGTGTGGTTCTATTAACCACTGCGGATTCCTAATGGCGTAAACAAAGGGACAGTAAGAAAACACAGTCGTCTTATAGGCGTGGTCGCTGGTCCACGGACATCCCCGCATAGTGGGAAACCTGCGTAGACCTTGCAAGACATATCTTGATGGTTCGTCATCCATTACCTCAGACCTTCTTGTTTCAAGCTCAGTCCTGCGTACCGTACGGCAACTGCGGAGTTCTTTTTTGGCAGGCCCCCAAAAAGTAGGGACGAGAGGGGATGGGTTGATAGCTGCTAATATTACGCTGCGATTACCGATGGGGGAGGGGGAAAAACAAGGGCAAGTCCAAAAGAATCAAGTCTTCAACATACACTGACATAGAAAACTCTCACCCCTTATTATTCTGTATCGACCTCGCAATTCTTTAATTCACTCCCTAAATTACTTTTATCATTGAATCATCCTAGGATTATTCAATACGATGAAATCATCATACTCATTTTCATCAATCCACTTACCACATTAAACCATTCACTATGGCAACACAATAACTTAAAGCTCACTTTACATTCAATGTATATTTTTTTCAAACATTCAACAACTTACCACGAGAGCCTCCCCTTTTCACATTTTCTTACCCTCTCATCACATCCCATACCAAACATACTCCATCTCCTTTCACCCGCGCGTTTTTAAGCAGCTTTTTCACCGCATACCCTTGATTCATACAATCCCTTCCCGCTAGAATCCTCCCTTCCTTATCACCTCTTATCCGTCCTTCCCGATCACTTGCTCAGGTTTTTCCACACATCTTGCCAGCAACACAACAGACTCATCGCCATGATGCTCTTGTACTCACTTTTCTCTCATTTTCCTTCAAACAGAGGAAATATTACAGCATCCTTTCATCATTCAAGCAAACCTTTCCATCCATCTCCCCAGTGACATACGAATCGCTCATGTATACGTGGAAAGTCGGGGGGTACCAGAATTTTGTGTAAGTTGCTCCAAGGTCGCAAACGATGAGTCCAAATCGTGTGTGGCCAAGTGTGTCAATTGATGAGAGCCACACCTCGCTTCTTCGAAGCAATATTATCAGTATCTCCTTGTGAAGGAAATCTTGGCTGTTCAGGCCCAGGATCGTCTTTCATTTTGTGAGGCTAAAGGCTTGGTCCTGCAGCGCCTGGCGCTGCTTGGGACGTTTAATTCCTCAATGTTAAAAAAGACACCTTCTGTTCCTCTCCTCCTCCAGGCCAACCGGCACGGTTGTCCGCGCACATTCGGAAACCTTTTGCTGTTTCTACCCGCCCCGGACGCTCCCCTGGTAAAGCTAGCTGCACAAAGGGTTCACACCCAGCCCCCGCTAAAACCAGGGCTCACCCTCATTCCCCCAGTGTGACCCTTTCCAGTAAGGCGAGACAGCCGCGCGCCTCCACTGATTCGTAGATTTACAGGTGGCAACAGCCCTGAAGTGGGTCGTAAGGCCATCTTCCGGCGTTTATAAATATGCCTCCCGATAAGAGGGCAGCACTAAAGGAGTTTCTGCTCTTACACACACACACACCGAGTGCTATGCTGGGTAATTCTAAGGAGGTCGATCCTCCACAGGAGGATCCACCGTACCCCTTGCCCACCCTCCAGTGGTATAAGGGTTTTGGGTCACGACCACCACGGGTCGGTAGTTGAGGCCGTTGAGTCCTTCTCCGGCAACCTCATCGCCGTGAGCCTAACGACTATTCCTAGAACGTCTGGCCGTTTAACACGCTGACCGCTCCCGTGGTGGTAATCCGAGTGTGAGACGGCACTCAAAAAGAAGCGTTATGCCTACATGCGCTATAAGTGCCACCGGAACGATCTCGAGGTCGGTGAATTTCGTCGAGCTAGAGCTAGGTTTCGGTATATTTCTAAGCAAGCCAGCCGCTCTTCCTGACGGGCATACTTGTTTTCACTTAACGGGATGCCCCCTCTAGTAGAGGTGTGGAACGAGTCAAAAGTATTCGGGCAAGTTCCTGCAAGACCTCCCCTCCCCCCCCCCCACTCTCGTTATCCAAGAGAATAGGACCGCGATCTCGGACCCCGCGTCCGTGACGGAATCCTTCGCGACCGCTTTCTCCACATTCTCTCGTCTGGATGCTGCACGGCCAGCATTCAATGCGCGTCGTGATGTTGCGGAAGGCCGCCGATTGGACTTTACTTCCAGAGGCCGAGAACCCTTCAACGCCAGGTTTACATAGAGTGAGTTGCGATCCGTTCTCGCTTCGTGCGGGGACACCTCCCTTGTTCCGGAAATTGTCCCGAATGCCAAGCTTTGACTCTTGGGTGAGCAAGGCATGGCTTTTCTGTTAGAATTGTTCAACAGGATCTGGGTATAGAATATCCCCCAGACTCCTGCGAATCTCTAAGGTGCTCGCTTTTCGCACACCGAGGAGAGATCACTCTATCCCAGTTAGTTTCCGCACAATCTTTCTAACCTCCTGTGATTGCAAGTTGATAAATAAATTGTGAAATGTTAGATTAGCCTTTTTCTGGACAACGTAGGCCATCTGTCATCTGCACAGTGCGGCTTCCGCAATTTCACTCCAAGTTGGATCCATGGGCTCCGACTGAAAAATGCTGTCTGCGAGGACTTCCTTCGTAGACAGCATTATGCCACGGTGTTCTTCGAATTGGAGAAGGCCTATAATACTGCATGCTGATACGGTATCATGTAGACTCTCCACACGATAGGGGTGAGGGGACGCCTCTCAATCTTTGTATCTGAATTTTTGTAAGATCGTAGATTCCGCGTACGAGTGGAGGAGAGCCGTCTCCGGCCCAATGGAGCTTGAAATAGGCGGGGCCGCAAGGGAGTTTCCTCAGTGTCACGCTCTTTACCCTGCTCATCAAAGGCATCACCTTGATGATGCCGAAAGATGTTCTTGCTACGCTTTTCGTGGATGAGTACTGCCTTACTATTTTATGGATCCTTTGTTCGTTCGAAACTCAATTACGGATACGAGGTTTATGCATCCGCAGCCGAGCGTGTATTGCTGGAGGTTGACTCAATCTACCACACCGGTCTTTGCCTAGTTTCGGTGCCTTCTGCTCGTCCTCCATTGAGAGGCTACTTGTCGAAGCTGAAAAGATGTCACTCGCACTACGCCATGCACAGTGCATTATTCGCCTGTGCGATCGAGTCCGGCCCCTCCCTCAATCGTCAACAGCTCTCACTGCATCCGCAGCTCATCTCGACGGTGCCCCTACCACCGAGCGACACCAGTCATACCCTAGTGAGCTCAGTATAGCTCTCAAGCCGAGGGCGCCACTGGTTCTGCCCAGGATCACATCCTGGAAGATACCACCTTTGACTATTTGTCGCCACGCCTCTGCTCCCAAAGCTTGTACGGCGCCGGGAGTATTGCGTTCGGACTTTTTGGAGCACACTTCGTGTCACGCTGGAACCGTGCTAGTGTATATGGAGGGCTCGAAGTTCCAAAAGGAGATCGATTTCCCCGCCGTATCTCCTCTGTTTGAAGTCAGTGGGGCTCTGCCAGGCGCTGCGTCCCTCTTCACTGCCTAGCTGGTTGCAATACACCGATCGTTACGGGAGAGGGAGATAAGGCGGCGTGCCCCGTTCGGAAACCGGGTTGTGCTTTATACCAACTCACAAAGTGCCCTGATTGCTCTCGGGGTATTAAAATCTCCGCATCCTCCGATTCGCGATATCCATGACGACACTGGTTGGCGAGTCGGTTGGATTTCGTGATTATATTCTTCTGTGTTCCTGCACATCTAGGAATTGCGGGGAATGAGCGCGCCGATGAGGGCGCCAAAGAATCCGTGATGATTGGGCGACCGGACCAGCGTTTCGCTCTTCCTCACACCGACTACATGTCGGGAATACGGGCTGCCTTCCGGGCGGCTTGGCAAAGAAGATGGGAGATGGTCGAGGGGAACTTAAATTTACGTGCCATTGCGCCACGACTGTTCCCATGGACCTACCCTCCAATGCCGCGACGGCTTCAGGTTGCTCTCGGTCGTCTCCGAATCTGACACACCCGCCAGACGTACCGCTATTTAATGAAGCGCTCGCCTGCGCCTTATTGCGACGACTGTGTTGTCCCCTAGACATTTCGGCACATTCTTGTTGAATGTCCCATCTTCGCGCACGTTACAGATCCCGGTACCATAATGAGCGGGGTCGCTATCGCTTGTCCCTTGTACTCGGGACTGGTTCGTGCACACGGACTTGTGGACTATACGACTTTTTGGAGGAGGCTGGCCTCTTTCACTTTATTTGACATTTTTGTAGGTCGCATGTTCCTGCGCCAGGGGAGAGCGCGCATACTCCCGACGCCGGGGCGCGCTTCCTTCTTGCCTTTTTGCTCTGTTTTTTTGTTGTTGTTTTTTTAGCATTTGTGCTTTTTTATCGTTATTTTTTTATTTTCATATTGTTATTTGTTTTTTGTTATTCGTTTTATAATATAGCCTAGTAGTAGTCTGTATCAAGTAGGGCGACTTATGCCCAAGTAGGCATTTGTCAGATAGGCTCCTAAATTTTTTTTTAAATTGACTATCCAAATTGATGAGGATGGCGTGATACTCTGTCATTCATTGGGATATTATTAATATATAAGGAACTGATGTGGATGTCCTGGACATATTAAGTATTCTATCCGGCTTCCTGAAGATGATGATATCACCCAGTAAATAAATGCGGTGGCTTTGTGCAGTTTTTCCTAGTTATTCATAATAGAACCTATGTATTTATGCATGATGTATAAGGAATTCCTGGAAAATCCATCGAAAGTCAGTTGAAACGCCAGTTTTTGGAGCTTTCAAAGATAAACAGGAATATGGTAGAAACCATGTGTGAGGTCTACACTTTAGC
This sequence comes from Ceratothoa steindachneri, assembly GCA_963969495.1. Taxonomy (NCBI): domain Eukaryota; kingdom Metazoa; phylum Arthropoda; class Malacostraca; order Isopoda; family Cymothoidae; genus Ceratothoa; species Ceratothoa steindachneri. The sequence continues at coordinate 64,742,001 of OZ018321.1, read as the reverse complement.
CCAGTCCAAAGGTCAGTCGTTGTTCAAAGCCCTATGTATGCTGGGAAGCTGAAAAGTATGGGTATTAAACTTCCTGTGAGTGCACTCATATTGTAGATTGCACGTGTGAGATATTTGAGCATAGGAACCCACAAGAGGCGATGCGTGCTTCTCTTCTTGTCGTGAAATCGTAAAACAATGTATCTAATTCTTTTGGGCTCCTTTGGTGAGGTTTTGAGTGCGAGAAACTTGGTGAGATCCCGGGGATTTCAGTCCCAAGAAATTCATCTTTTTCTGTCACAACAGAATGAAGAGCTTCCAGCACGAGAGACTTCTTATCGAATTTATGCTCCGAGTTTCTGTCTTCTTCGTAGTTATTGCTGCCCACCATGTATTTATGAACGCATAATTTACTGATGCATATGACCAGGTCCATGACATCCAGGTGGTCACTCATGGGATCCGAAATACCACTGCCGTTGGAGATGTATGATCTGAACTGGAAGGAACGTTGACAAAAGGATGGCTTAACTTGTATCGGATGCATCTAAAATCGTTTGAACGGGTAAAATAGGTCGATTGTATCAAATGATGCAACTTATTTTTCCCACAGGTTTCTAACATGTGCAAATGAATATATCTACTCAGAGCAAGACTTGAGCTTTCAAATTTTTCCAAGGAACTGAGACTATGGTATGCCAGTCCGAATAAATTAAGGGTCCAAACTAGGAGACTAAAATAACTCTAAGATCTGAATGTTTCGAAATAACGTGAGTTTAGGAAGTTGGACAAATGTCCGTGAGCAAGATTCAGTGGTAGATTTCTAATGCAGGGATAGAAAGTATTTTCAAGGAACAAAGGCAACATGATTTATTGTAAAAATATTTTAAGTGCCATGGCGACTTACAAATGTAAATCGAAAACAACTTCGAAATGGTCGCTTTAGTCTACAGACCCTAAAAAGTAATTTATTAACAATCAATTGCTTGGTTGGTTGAAGGAAAATTCAAATTCACGTAATTTGTTTATTTTAGACATGACCTTGTATGACTTTAACCTATGAGAGAATGGTTATTTCCTAATTGCGACTGAACAAAAAAATTAACAATGATCTTAATATTCATGAGGCGGCAGCATACGAATATAATTAATGCGTGTGCTTGTTCGCGATTCCGTGAAAGAGAACATTTTCAATATCTTACACGAAATAACACAATCTGGGTTTAGAGTTTCTCTCTCACTCGTATGTAAACATCTTCTATGGCCTTCCTACTAACCTTTCCGTATTTGCACATCCTCCAGAAAATACTCACGAAGCAATTAACAAAACCACCTTATAGACATTGTCCACTTTCAGATGCTTGATTTTTAGTCACTATTATGCACATCTTTGATCCCTACAGTGTTGTGCAAATTATTTGCTTTAATAACCTCAGCAATCCGATTTGGCATGGATTCCACCAATTTCTGGCTCATACAGGGTTACCCAATAAAAACGGGCCCCAACTTTCGATAGGCCTCATTTCTTAATTTTTTGCAAGGATTGAATGAAACTTTGGTGATAACTAGTATATTGTGTTTAAAAACATCATACCAAAACATGAGAGTCTTTGGACTTTTCTTCTTTATTCTAGAACACGTGTTCGAGATGACCTCCATTTAGCTCTGTGCATTTCTTGAGGCGCAGCACAAAGTTGTCCATGACGTCCTTACAAACCGACCGAGTAATTGCTCTGATCTCCTCCCTGATGCCTTCCTTGAGGTCCGTGATGGTCCTGGGTCTCCCTGAGTACACTCTGTCTTTAAGATAGCCCCAGAGAAAGAAATAGGGGGCGCTAAGGTCTGGGCTGTGAAGTGCCTATTCAAAATCAGTCTTGAGACTGATCATAGGGCCACCAAAGTTTTCTTTCAGCCAATCTCGGGACAGGTTTGAGGTCTGAGAGCTTGCTCCATGTGTCTGGAACCAGAACTTCTCCTTAAGCGGCGGGAAGAGGGTTTGTAGCAACCTCTTGAAGGTTTTGAGGACCTCAACATACCGCCCCTTGGTGACTGTCACTGTTGCGCCAGATTCATCGAAGAAGAATGGTCCGATGATGCCTCTGGCTGATATTACAGTCCATAACGTGCACTTAGGGGAGTGTAAGGCCTTGGTGGCTACCCCATTTGTTCTGGAGGTCCTTCAGAAGATATTTGTCTTCGAGTTTACCTTTCCTTCAAGATGGAAGTGAGCTTCATCTGAGGTCCAAAGGAGGTTAAGGAAAGTTGGGGTCTCCTGAATCTTCTCCAGTATCTTGAATTCCATAGCTTTTCTCTTCTCCTTGTCTGAGGCTGTAGGGTTCCGCTTCGTCTGTATTCTGTATGGGTTGGCCTTAACATCCATTACTAGCACTAACCTGCAAGTCTCACAGGATATACCGAAGGGGTGACTTCGCTTGCGCACAAAGCGTTTTGGACTCTGCTGAACTGACTCACGCTTTAGACCAGCTCAGCTGTACGCTTCCTGGGGCGTCATGAATGGTTTGGACGGTTGTCGCTGGCTGCATTGAGGTTCTCGACTGTCCCATAGTTCTCGAACTGGTTCACCCAGTCCTGATTTCTGCTCTTGGATGGGGCTTTTTCACATTCGAACTGATGCACGAATGTGTCCTGCACTTTCTTGAACAAGCCTGTCTTGTAGTAATGTTTAATGCAGCATATTCTTCGCTGGAGCTCCCATTGAGATCGAGTTGTGTTCCCAGGCGTTGCTTCTGTCATGTCCTGCAAAGTAAGGGTGATTAGTGAATGAATAAAGGATATATCACTGTAGGGAAATCGACCCTCTCCCTCCTCTCTCAGTTGAGACACGGGACGTTGACCGCAAAACATCCGGGCCGTGTAGGCACCTAGGGTCAATCTCGTAACCACAGCCCCTCGCCCCTCGTCCCTATGAAAAGCAGAATGGTTAAAACTGCAAGATCTCTCCTGCGTGTGTGTATTCAATTTCACCTCAAGTACGAAACAGGAGACGCGTTTCTCTCAAGCTCGAAGACCCAGCAGGACCTGGTTGGAGTAAAAATCCTCCTGCGGCCCGTCCACAAGCCACCCCCCTCCTACCCCTACCCCAGGGGGGTGACGGTATATATACCGAAAACTTTGGAAAAACGGGGTAAAATACGTAAGTCAGCCAGGCTACGAAGTCCCTGGCAAGAGAGGCCGGGCTACCAAGAGAAGGGACTAAGAAGCAGCTCATCCTCGAGCTAGTTCCTGGTTATCAAACCGAACTTTAAGTTAACTTGTTCAAGTTCAACTTATTCTCGTCAGAGAACCCTCCCCCTCCCCCCCGCTCTATCCTGGTGTATCCCAAAACACCGAGATAGGCCTCACCCTTGAAGAAGACTGGAACTAAGAAGAAGCTCATCTTCGAGCTAGTTCATGGTTACCAAACCGAACTTTAAGTTAACTTGTCCAAGTTCAACTTAATCTCATCAGAGAACCCGCCCCTATCCGGGAGTAGCACAAAGCTCTGAGATAGACCTCGCCCTTGAGAAATTCCGAAACGAAGAAGAAAAAGCTCCTCCTCGAACTCATTCCCCTGGTGGTCATACCGAACGGCAAGTTAACTTGGTTTAAGAACCAAGTTCAACTTACTCTCGTCAGAGAGACCCCTCCTATCCTGGTACATCCTAAAGCACATGGATAGTCCTCGCTTTTGAAGAAGACCCCTCCCCCCCCCCCCCCCGAGTCCCGTGTGGCTCCCCAGCTGCCACATTCGCCAATGGCCTTTGTGGCTTTCAAGTTATTCGCCCGCAACCTCCATCCGGCCGGTTGGCACGCGTCTTCGAGACAATAACATTCACGAGGTAAAGTAGCTCATTGAGTTCTAGGTCAGACTCAACCCCGTTCCAAGGGGTATCCACAAAGGTAGTTGCGGCCGGTAAAGGCGGTTAGCATTTGTTTTTTTAAATTGAAGTGAGTGGTGGGTCAACCATTACTATAATGTCAAGTAGGTCAAGTTAGAAAGCCTTACTTAGAAATTATTGAAGTTCTTACTGTGTATTTAGTTCGAAATATTTCTGTAGTTCATGTTTATTTTGTTTTTGTGTTTTAATTAAAGTTTTAGTTTTTTTTAACATTTTTTTTTATTCTATCCTCGAATCGCTACGTATGGCACAAAGAACCCTTAAGGTTTAACGAAGTGAATAATCAATATAATAATAATCAATCATATATAGCACTCTTAGAGAGGTATAACGTTAGTCAAGGAGTCTTTTTTTGTAGTACGTAAACAACCCATACGTACCACTCCTTACATTACTCGGTCCTACCTATACCACGACATTCACAAAAAGTGTGTGCAGGCCCGTTTTGGGGGCGTGACCCTGATATATTCCGTACTCCCTCATCGTGATACCAGGCCTATATAACAACACAAATCAACTTTTCCTTTGTGGAGAAGTTCTTCGCCATGGTCCTACGCTTGATGCTTGGCCACAGATTCACAATTGGATTAAGGTCTGGTGAATTTCCAGGCCATTCCAGTACCGTAATCTGATCGGCTCGGAAGAAACATTGCATTTGGGGGGAGACGTGGCATGGGCCGTTGTCCTGCTGGAAGGTGACAATCACCGTTTGGAAAGCGTTCACGAAGTTTCGAGAGTATATGCTTCCTTAAGGTTACTTAATACTTGTCGGAATTCATCATTCCTTCCACTAGTACCAGTCGTTTATGTCCATTTGCCGTGAAAGTACCCAAGAATATCTTCTTGGCGGGTGTTTGAGAGCTTGCTGGATGTGCCTTGCTCTCACTGGTTCTCCTTGACTGCACCTCACGACTTGGGATCGGATCCCATGGACTTCGAAGTAAGTCTCGTCAGAGAATATCACCTTTTTCCAATCTTCTTTGGTCCATTCTTTGTATTTATTGGCCCAATTCAAACATTTCATCTTCATATCAGCGGTAATTAGAGCCTTCTTGAAGAGTCTTTGCGCAGTTCTGCCGGCTTCAAGATGCCTTCGGCGAATAGTTTAAGAGTCGATGTGGATATAAGCAGCTAATAAATCACGCTGTAAGTCTTGGTTGGTCTTTCGCGGGTGTTTTACACTATTGCGTAGGAATATTTTGTCATCATGTGATTTCTTTTTATTTTTCGAAAAAATCGTCCACGTCTTCCCACTTCTGGATTATCGGTGACTTCGTTCTTCTTGATGATTCAACCCACAGTCGACTTTGTCAGCCTCAGCTTACTGGCGATCTCCCGATCTGACATACCAGCATCTTCCTGGGAGTAACGTCCATCTCTCAAGCTAGCCTTTTAATTTGTTTGTTTTCCTTGGCAATCGAGGGTTGTCAAGTGTTACTATTTGGCCTGAAACATCCTAGCCACTCAGAATAACTGATTGATCACTCACGAATCACCTATAACAGGCCTGAGTTAGAAAAAATGAAAATTCTTGGTGTGTCTCAATTAATTTGAACAGCACTGTATCTTCAAATACGTGGTTTAATTGCCTCTTATATGTATAACGTTGATATATATGCTAAATGGATAAAAGCTATACTTAGCTAAATATATCTGCAATATATATCTCGTATTTTGATCACCAACTTGCTTTTCCTCTCTTCTCCGATTCAGGTGGCAAGCAAATAGAAGAGCCACGCGTAGCACGCCATTGGCCTATAAGACCTTACAAGGAGCGGACAACGCAGAGCTGTACGCAGCCCTACCACTGGCTGCCAGTCTACAAAAGACTTTAGCCACTTTACTCCTTTCCCCCAGAGAGTTATAATACTGTTGTTGGGCCATGATAAAACATGATGGCGTAAATATCCCCCCTTTCCCTTTCGCCTGGCCGGATTTGCACCATGAACGGGACTCCACACACAACCTCGTTGCAAATAGGCCATTCAATTAGAAAGGCATAATAGCAGGCTTCAGGGAAAGAAGGTTTGCGGTCTAGCCCACTGGGGAGCCCTAAGTTAATAGGCATCCTAGATTCGGACTGAGTTACAACCTATGGGGGTGTTCCTACCCGACCTCATGGGTCCGGCTTGGACCACAAAAGGATTTCACACCTGTCTCTGTGTATGCTGGGAGTAACTCTTAAATAGCCAAAAACTCATTCGATGGGGGACACCCTCAGGTTGGGATCGGTGGATTCGGCCCCACCAATCAATCATCAAGTCCGCCATGTTTTTATCAGGTCCACACTCATTTTTTTACCATTCACCTAAGTTTCACTTCGCGGGGCCTGTTCGACGGGGGACAGGGGACCTTTCACCAACTACCCTGAATCGTACGCTTTTTCAATAAATACACACGATATGGTTTGAGAAATTGCGGCACCACCCTACGCCTACGTCACAAAACCAAGAGAAAAGCCACACTACCACGCGCCGAAATAATACGAGTCTCATTCACACTAGACACCCCCGATTACTAACATCATCGACTCACACACTAGGCAGAGACTGATATTCAGGTCTATAAATGACGAACAGACCTTCCACATACGCGCACAAGATGTCCTAACAGAAAAAATACTACAACACACTTCCAAACACCATAAAAACAACACCAAATACGAAAGACGCACAACTCTCTCTGGCTGGAATTCATTAAGGATCCCCGAAAATTGAGGGTGGAAGTATTATGGTGGGCATAACGACCCCGGATCTTGTTAATCCTCTTGCAGATCTTTGCGGTAGCGGTCATGGAGGAAATCGATGAAAGGTAGTGACGCCATAAAATTCGGTGAGCCTGACGAAGAGCCCGAGCTCAACCTTGTTACACAAGGTTTGGTTCCGCCGTAACCGGGCATGAGCTTACTCCGAGGTGAACCAGGGAACAGTTGAGCGAGCTGTTACAGTTGTTCTGCGGGGAATGGACTGTGTGGCTGCCTTGTTGATAATCAATGTGAAGTATGCCACTACCGCCGCGCCTACACCATTGAAGGTCCCCAAAGAGGTACTTGTGAAAGACGCCTCTTGGAAGCCTTCTCAATCGGCATAGCCTAAGTCCCAACTAAGAAGCATGGTTGGATGAAGGACAGGATGGATGGCCAAAAATGAATAGGAAAGTGGTCAGTCCCATTTAGGTCATCGAAGGCTGACCAGCAAATATCAGTGAAAGAATCAGGAGAACAGAGAGACGAGTCAATAGAACGAAAAGAGTCCGAGTAGACAAAATAAGAAGTAAAGTCGTCGATGATTAAAACGCAGAGAAAATTCGCATATAAAACAGGGAGGGGGGGGGGGAACTCATCTACAAGTTCTAAAAGGTCTGGTCTTAATATTGGTAAAGATGAAGGGAGATAAATAAAGCAAACAGTAAAAAGCTTTGCAAGGAAAACCCTAATGGCAACAGCTTGGGGAATACTATGAAGGGGAAGGAGAGATAAATGGTGAGATGACGAAACTATAGCATACACTCCAGCATTAAACGAGTCGCCAACAGGGGCAATGGAGTTGAAAATACAAAAAAGGGGGTACCGCCGGAAAAGGCCGTGTACCCAGTTTGTTCTCTTGAAGACAAATAACAGCGGATGGAGAGTCGTCAAAAGAACTTTGAGTTCTTCCCACTTGGAAAGAACGCCTTGCCAATTCCATTGTAAAATGGAGGATATTATGTAAGACGGTTGAATATAACAGTAGATATTTTTTTTCTCATTTGTGTCTGAGGTTGAATTTAAAGTACGTACCAAGGGCTAGAACGAGTGGGAGCAGATTTCGATGAGCCTGCTGAAGCAGGGAAGGAGATTCTGGAAAGAGCAAGGATAGGTGATATTCGCGAGGGTCCCTAGAACCGGCTTAGGACCCTTTCTATAACTGGAGCGCAAAGTCAGACGGAAACGGAGGTCGAGAAGAGATTTTTGGGCGGTAGATCCGAAATCATGGGCGGTGGGCGATTACGATGTCTCAGGGGTTGATCCAACAACCGCAGCTGGTGATGTTGGAATATCATCAGCTTCCATCGGATCATGAGTAGGAGAGTAAGTAAGTGAGAGCCATGCTTGGATAATTATCTGAAATACTTCAAGCATTAGCTGCACATGGGCGATGAGATGTTTCAGGCGTCTCGGAACTCGAACGTGATGGTCAGTTTTGTCCAGGGTCATGAAAAACATCTGAGAAGAGACGGCCAAAAGGTGAGCTTTGTGCTCGAGCACGTAGGCGAGCCTATCTCACGTCCAGACGCAAAGAAGCGCGCAGAGCAAGAGCTTCCTCTTCGTATAGGCATGTTTACGACGCAGCACTATGAGCACCATGGCAGTTGGTAAAGCGATGTGTCCTGGTATATTTAGAGCCATGGCAATCAGAACAACAACTCGCACAGAAACGGGGGTGCTGACAGGCACGGTCAACACGTCCAAATTAGTTTCAGTTGAAACAATGTCTGGGTAGTTCTACGTATGTGTTTACTCGGACATGAAGGTAGCAGGCTTTAATCAACTGAGGTAATTACTGGCGTCCAAACGTTAAAATCAATGTGGAAGTGGGGACTCGAGCAGAGCCTATAGGTGTAGTCACTCTGTGCACATGTATGATGCTTTGTGCACTAAGCCTACCCTGGAAAGGGTGAGATTGTAGTCCCTTAATTCAATCAAACGGACGAATCCTTTGACGAACTTCAGACATGGGGAGGGGAGATGAAACGGTTACGGGAACTTCGGCAACTTACAGAGACTTCGGAAAATATAGTGTTGAAAGTGAGATGACACTTTAACTACAATATCACCACTACCTCTGGAACACATCCGGTGGGGTTCACCACACCTAGATTCAAACGAATCGTTAATGTCAAACACGTCCACTTTAGCAAGCGGGTTTAAGATGAGGAACTTATAACCAAAAGGCACGGATAATCTAAGCCCTCCCGAAAGCAAATTAGTACCAAAGTAGTTTTGGCTCCTACGCCACCATCCACGTGTGAGCTGGGTTGCCCGGAGACGGTGTATCATCAAAAGGAGGGATCCCACCTCCGAAGCTGGGACGTCTACTTTAAGTATCGAGGAAAAACCTCACATGGTGAGCACAACTTTCCCCGATAAGTCCCTGAAGGCGACAGTGTTTTCAGTGGCTTGTTCGGCTAACAGCGCCGGAGTTTTATCTCCAGGAAGCATACGGACACTCCCGTGAGGGTTTTTAAGTTATTAAGCCTGGGGTCAAATTCCTCCAATCGAATTGCCGCGGAATCCGGGCCAATTGTGAGGAGCTGCGGAGACTCGTTTTCTCCCGTTTTCCCTTAGCTATCTTTTTAAAAGAGAGCATGCTAGGCGCGTGCCCCCTGCCCACCATATGGGGTATAATGGTTTTGCGACCCCACCATCGCGGAATGGGGGCTGGACAGGATGATGCGCCATTTACACCCGGCAGGATGTCTCCGTTCTTCTCTTTTCTCTATATCCCTTCTTTCAAGTAGTTGTTGTGCAGCTCTCCCTGGATAGGAGGTATACTGCTATTTCTGCATACAATTCACCGTCAGCTGACATGGACGCATGGGACTTCCGCCGCACCATGGCACGGTTGTCAAAGCATTTTCTACTGCTCGGGGATTTGAACGGTAAACACCCCCTCTGGGCCGACTACTTGATTAATCCCAGTGGTAAGGTCCTTGCCAACCAGATCGACGATCTGGAGATAGGTGTCCTAAATGTAAATAAGTTTACGCATCATGCACGAGAATCGCTTCGTTTACCTGTATTAATCTATCCCTGATCTTTCTGGATGCATAGCGTGATTAGGAGTGGGGGGTATTCGATGATCTCTATGGTAGTGAACTCTTTCCCATTTAAAATCCTTTTCTGGACCGCTGCCTCCTCAGATACTCTCTGGGATCGGTGGTCCACATTTTAGGAAGGGACTGATTTCACTGTTCCAGTGGAGGAGTTTAGGTCGGTTGATAAGGCAGTTTAGTTCTTCTACGCTAACCTAATGGCCGTGGTCCTAAATAGTATTTCTAGAAGTTATGGCCGTTTAGCATGCCGACAGCTTCTGTGGTGATCAACTGAGTGTGGGGCGGTCCTCAAACAGAAGCGTAATGCCTCCATGCTCTATAAGCGCCGCCAGAACGATTTCACTGTTGGTGAATTACGTTTAGCTATTGCCAAGTTGCGGTATGTTTCAAAGCACGCACGTCGCTCTTCTTTGAGGACATACGTGTCTATACATAAAGGGAAGACCCCTCTAGTAGAGGGATGGAAGCGAGAAAAATAGAGGTCGTCGCAAATTATCGCAGGGTGCCCTCTCCCGTTTTGGGGGAGAATTGGACTGCATTCTCAAAACCTGCGTGCGCGAGGAGTCTTAAGCGATCGCTTTCTCCGCATTCTCTAGCCGGGATGCTGCTCAGCCAGCATTAACTGCAAGTGTAATCTTGCTGAAGGCCGCCAACTGGAGATTAACTCCAGAGACGGAGAACCCTTCAACGACATGTTTACATTGAATGAGTAGCGTTCTGCTCTCGCTTAGTATGTGGACTCCGCCGCTGGTCCGAACACTGTCCGATATGTCATGCGTCGACACCTCGGTGAGAGAGGCATGGCCTTTCTTTGAGATTCGTTTCAAAGGATCTGGACAGAGGGTATCCTTCGATACTCCTGACGAATGGCTACTGTGCTCGCTTTAAACAAACCGGGGAGATACCACTCTACCTCTGCCACTTTCCACCCAATCTCTCTAACTTCCTGTGTGTGCAAGTTGATGGATAAATTGATAAATGTTAGACTAGCCTTTTTCTTTGATGGTGGAGGCTATTTTTCCTCCGCAATGTGCAGCTTCCGCAGGCTCCACTCCTCGCCGGATGCTCTGTTCCGACTGGAATTTCCTTCATATACAGCACTACTCCTCGGTGATTTTCTATCTTGAGAAGGCGATACGGTATCATGGAGACTCCACAAGATGGAGGGAGGGACGCCTCCCAATCTTTATGCCAGAGAGTTTGCGGTATCATCAATTCTGCGTAAGGGGGAGGGGAGCCTTCTCTGGCCCAATTGAGGAGGAAGAGAAAGGTTCTGAGTGTCACACTCTTTGCCCTGAGCATCAACGGTATAATCTCGGTGCCGCTGGCAGATGTTCTCGCTGCGCTCTACGTAGACGACCTTTTGATCTTTACTGTGTGGCTAGATGCCAACTCTGGAGCTTAGACTCGACAGAAATTGAATCAAATTTCTTTCTATGCCTAAGCGCACAGGTTTTGGTTTTGGTTTGCCAACACTAAGATGGTGCACCTATGCCACTATTCACGGCTCCACTCTGACCAGGATTTGTTACTAAACTGGGTTTGCATGAAAGTGGTGGATTCTCACCGCTTCTGTGGTTTTGTTTTAGAAGGACACCTCATCTAAGAGGCTCAGATTCGCAGCTTAAAGGTTTCTTGTACCCGCACTATGGGCATTCTTCTTTCCCTTACGCTGAGCACCTTTGTTCGTTCGACGCTTGTCTACGGATTTGAACGTGCATTGAGGAAGGTAGACTCGATCCACCACACCAGCCTTTGCCTGACAACCGGTGCCTTCCACCAGTCCCACATTGAAAGCCTACTTGTTGATGCTAGAGAGATGTCACTATCTCTGCGCCGTGTTCAGTGAATTATAAGCTTGTACGCGCCAGCCTGGCACCTCCACCAGTTGCCGACGTCTCTGACTGCATCTGCAGCCGATTCTGATGGTATCTATGCTACCGAGAGAAGAGTCATTCAATAGGCCCTTTGAGTTTAGGGCTATAAAACTCCTTCGAGAGTTTTGGCGCTCGCCTCTGGTTATTCCCAGGTCGCCACTCTGGAGTGTACCACCTTTGACTATTTGTCACTACTCTTCTGTTTCCAAAGCTTCCACAGTGCTGGGAATATTACACGTGTGCATTTTGGATCACATTCGTGTCACGCTGGTTCCTTGCCATTTTATACGGATAGCTCCAAATCCCAGGAGAGAGTTGGTTCCCACGCCATATCCCCTCTGTTTGAAGTCAACTCAGCGGGGCATTACCAGGCGCTGCATCTGTCTTCATGGCCGAGCTTGTTACAATACACCGCTCGGTACGGGAGAAAACGTCTTGAATGCTCTCAGTGCATTAAAATCTGCATTCCCCCTTGGTTCGCTGTATCCGTGATGCCACGGTTGCCTCTAGGCGGGTAAATGTCTAAATTATCTTCCTGGTTCCTATACATGTTGTAATTGCGGTGAATGTGTGCGCCAATGTGAGTACCAAATAGTCCGCGAGGACTGGGTGATCAGAACATCGGTTGGCACTTTCTCACACCGACTATATTGTAGGAATCAGGGCAGCCATGCGGGCTGAGTGGCAAAGAAGATGAGAGACGGCCGACGGAAACTTAAAGCTACGTGTCATTGCCGCAGCGGCTTCATGTCGCTTTCTGTCACCTCCAAATGGGTCACACTCGCGAAACACAGTGCTATTTTTGATGGTTCAGTCGCTTGCACGTTTGCGCGACGACTGTGTTGTTCCCCAGACTGTTCAGCACATTCTTGTTCAATGTCCTAGTCTGTTTGATCTTCGCGCACATTACCTCTCCCCACATCGCGACGAGCGGGATCGCTTGTCCCTTGTACTCGGGATGGGTTCGTGTACACAGACTTTTAGATTATCTGATTTTTGGGATCTGGCTGTCCTCCTCCATTTTATTTTATTATCTTTGTTGTAGTCGCATGTTCCTCCTCTGGGGAGAGGTGGGCATCCCACCGAGACGGATCGTGCTTCCTTCTTCCATTTGCTTTTTTGCTTATTGTTTTTTTAGTTTTGTTTTGTTTTTTTGTTTTTTAATCTAACCTAGTATTAGGCTATAATATGATTACGTCCACTTTTGCCCTCGTAGGCAGTCGCCGAATGGGTTCTTTAAAAAGAGAAAAAATGGGTAATCTAAATCTTGGTCCACATCGTTGGCATAGGGACCCAACGAGCGAAGGTATGCTGAAAGAGGAACTCAAAAACCACTAGCAACCAAAATTGACTACATACATTCTCTGTCGGGACTCCCTACCTCAGAGTTCTACGAGAGATCGTCGCTAATGCAACTTTCCATTCTGTGTGTCCTCTCGGAGAATGAAAATGGACCCACCACACCGTCTTTATGGGATAAAGGGGCTACTAGAGTTCTCTTGCGCGCAGAAAATAAAGCCCAATGATGAGTTTTGTCTTGGGCATTGGCAAAGGAAGGCGAAACAGAAGACCAGCCTCCGACCTTCATGGAAAAGAGAATAAAGAATTTGGCCGAAAAAAAACAAGCAGAGGCCAGGTAACCGTCCCCCTCCCTCTCTAGAACTTTTTTTCAGGGGTCGGTGCCAGACAGGCTCTGGCCTTCTCCTGGCGTTGGTGGTCAGCCCAGGTCCCTTGGTGCTGCAAACTAGACTTTTAATACACAACTCTTCCCCCCAATATTAATTTCTTTTGCTCTCCTTTAATTCCCCATCTTCTTACTCGGGCTAGTGGCCCTGAAGGTTACCTGATCTCTCCTTGTTTTTTTTCGAACTGACTCTGAAAACTTATTTCATGAAGTTCGTTTGCCGATGTCCAAGGGAAAACACATCATTGGTCATTCTTCTTCGTGCGTAGGAGAACTCAGACAGCCCCTTCGATATATAAAGATGGTGTGGTGAATCCGTATACATTTTTCAAGAGAACATAAAGGACGCAACCGAATCGAGAGTTAGAGTATCGCCGGGCCCTTTTATAGGCCTCCGTGGTGGGGAGTCCAAAGGGAGAATGTTATCAATTAATTATGTTTTCAATGGCTCGCCAAAAGTTCTTCAGTTTCCCTTTCAGCCTTGCCTCGCTCGTTGGATCCATATGCCAATGATGTGGGCCTAGATTAAGATTATCCCCGCCTTCTGGTCTTGAGTTCCTCATCTGAACCACACTGGCAAAAGTGGATATATTTGACGTTAATGAATAATTTAAGTCCCAACGTGGTGAAACCCGCCGGATGTGGTTGTAAAAGAACAACCTCTGACCCCCCATCCCATTTATCGGAGACCACGTGCTATGGTATAACGCCATGGACGACGTCATTTCCTGTTCGAACATTCTTGAATTTCGACTCCTGAGCACGTTGGGAAAATATTTCCCAATCCTGCGAACTCGTCCCAAGCCTCCCATCCAGCCCCACCGGTGACAAGGTTTGAAAGATCCGCACTGTCTCGCCCCTTCCTGTTAAATGACGAATCGACTCCACCTCCCGATTAAGATGTCTAGAGCTTGTGACTCCTATCTCCAAACTCCCACTTCCACTCCAAAATCGGGCATACAAATACTCGGGCTATTCTGTAATTCGACTAGTCCAGCCCGCACCTCAAGGCCCTCCTAATCGTCTCGTCCCGTGAGCGTTCATCAGCCAGCAAGCCTTCTTTAGCTGTGATTCTACCCAAGTCAATTGGTAGCTTCTGTGAACGGCAAGCCTTTAAATTTGCGCAACAGTCTCCCTTCGTTTAATCGAACCGAAGAAAATCTCCATCGATTACCTTTGAGAAAAAGAAGATTCCCCTTTCAGCGGAATTACGAGAATTCCCACATTCCCCGTCGAGCATCATCTTTGAAGTTTGGCTATCTTCATCGGAAGGTTGGTTCGGATCGTGCCCCACTTGCCTCATTTGGACCGTGCCTCACTTGACTCATCAGATCGTTCCCCACTCGCCTCATCGCAAGAAGGACCTTCCTCGAAGTCATCGACCGGTAAGACTGAAACCCCCTTCATTATTAGTATTGTCAAGTTTCTCCTTTTGATCTGAGCCTAGACACATTAATCAATTAATTCCATTTGACTATCCCTCCTCATAATCATTATCAAGAGACTCTTTCAATTTAAATAATTCCACTTTGTCTATTATTATTCTTATTTTAATTTTTGTAAATAAAATTATATTTTTGTTGTCCCATCTTTAACTGACCTTGAACGATCTCTTGGCTTATTCAAGTAAATCTCGCCAACCATTTATGCACTCTGTTTGATTATTAAGGATTTGAAACCCAATGCCTCAAGTGTGGCCTCCTAGTTGGTTGTTAATCCCTGCAAACACTACTTCAACGGTTCGCGTTGCAGTAGGTGATGAAATCACCCCCCACATAATCTAGGAGTAGTGTATCGTATAGAGTGGTTGTACCACGACAGTGGTCAAGAGGTAGTTGTGATATGGTGGTTGAGGTATCATCTCACAATAAAGACAACCCTGTCCAAAAATCTGCCTTCGATTTCCGAAGTGCTAGTTACCGTTTCGCCCCACCCTAGTCTCATTTTTTCAAAGGTGTCATCAGTTCAAACGAATTAAGGGAGTGCGACCTCACCTGACTCTAGAGTAAGTTTAGACCCAACGTGCTACACATGTACACGTGTACACAGGGTAACGTACATTAGATTGATGTTGCTTAACTCGGACATCTAGTCTATCTCGGTTTGTCCATAATAACATTTTTGGCAGTTGTTGCAGCCTATCGAATAAACAATGCCAGGTCGGAGGGGGGGGGGGTGACAACGATGCGATAAATTGTAGTCTCGTACTTAAAAATAAAATTTATGTTCAGAAGCCTAAGTAAACGAGATAATTTAATGAAAATATGTTCATAGGGTTAAACTAATAAGTTTGGGGCTGAAACTTAGTCATATTAACATTAGTTTGATAATAGGAACGTCTGGTGGACTTACAACAATTGTCGAGAAAGTACTGAGGTTAGCACAAATTTATCCCTAGTTTATATATTCTATCGACTTCTTTGTCTGGTGAGACAATTCTAGGGGCACGCAAAACCATAGAGGAAAAAACACTGTTTGATGCTATTATGGTCTATGACTGTGGGTTTTCTATATATTTCATATTTGAAACAATGGTTTGTCCGATGAATTAGAATATCTAGGAAAGGGAGTGTGCGATCTTTTTCAACTTCTTAAGTAAATTTAGTCGAGGGCACTGTGTTAATTTTAATAAGAAATGTATTAATTTTTAAATTATTAGGCCGAAGGCAAAGGATGTCATCAACATATCACATCCACGCTATAGGGGTTTCATTAATTCGGGGAAGTATTCTATATTCGAAGAATTCCATCTATAGGTTGGCGAGTACAGGGGACAAACAATTCCCCATTGCCATTCCAAAGGTCTGGCGATAAAACTTTCTATAAAGGTAAATTTGCAATTGTTGATGCAAAGAGCAATGGGTTTAATGAGGGTAAAAGCGGGTATAGGGAGAGCGACTGTGTCGAGGTGTTCTTCAAGGAAATTCAAGACAAGAGATCGGGTACGCGAACTTTAGTAAAGAGGGAACAAATATCGAAACTAACCAGGTAAAATTATCAGGGTAGAGGAGCTCATTAAGTTTAGTAACGAGGTGCATATTATTGATATGTGAATTGGAAATGGTCCCAACCAAAGTGTGTAGGGGTGCGAAATGTATGAGAGAAATTCTTTCCAACTCGATAATATAAATAGCAGAAAAACTTCACATTCAAAAAGAACAGACTTCGCCAGTCGTGTGGCATAAACATCGGAAACGGAATCAAGAGGTACCTCGTTCGAAACTCAAGAGTCCAAATAAATTTTATGAAATCACTCAAGAAAGAAAAACTAAGATGTTTGAAGGACTAACTCAACAAGAATACGGAAGCCCAAGGAAAACGAAAGAAAACGCTTAAAGAACCAACAAAAAGAATAAGAAATTCGAGCAAGACAACCTGAGAGAAAAAAGAAAATTCGAGTGGAAAGCAAGACAAGAAGATATGATAACAAGACTACACAATAAGGAATATTAAGCATGGACCCCCCCATAACTGGTGAACTTCAACGGCCGAACAATCTTCTGATCAACTGTACAAAAGTGCTGCGGTGAACTTCGAAGAGCCGGGGAAGAAGCCCATTACTCATTGATTAACAATTACCAAAAAAGACTTCGACTCTTCCCAATCCTCAAATTCTCTCCGTGGTCTGATATTCGTTACAACTGCACCTGCCCTACAAGAGAAAAAGTGCTGCGGTGAACTTCGGAGAGCCGAAGAAGCCATTATTGATTGCAAACAAGACTTCGTTCACTCTCCTCAATTTCTCAAATACGCTCCACTAATGTCGCAGACTGGAGGCCGGGGAGGGAGAGTTATACTCCTCGATTAAGAAATCCAAGACTAGTCTCTCCCCAATCCTCAAATTCGCTACGCTTTCTAGAAAGGGATCTGTTTAGGGGTGCGAAATGTATAAGAGAAATTCCTTCCAACTCGATAATGTAAATAGCAGAAAAACTTCCCATACAAAAGAACGGACTAAGCCAGTCGTGTGGCTATCGTATCGCAAACGAAATCCAGAGGTACCTCGTCCAAAAACTTTTAGGAAATCGCACAAGAAAGAAAACGAAGATGAAAGACAAACTCAACAGAGGAAATTGGAGAAAACGTTTGAAGGGCAAACTTAAAGAAAAAAGGAAATTCAGTCAAGAAGAAAATTCGATAAACCAACCTGCAGAAAAAAGATAAATCGAGAGGAAAGCAATATAAAACAAGCACAAAATGAATTAAGATATAAGAAGGGCCAACTCAAAGAAAAAGTAAACTTAGTCAAGAAGATAAACAACAATCATAAGGAATATAAAGCATGGCTTAGGAGAGAGGCTAGCCATTTCGATAAGGTATAGGAAACACACCCAACAGAGATAATGATGGGGCACATTGGGTTATGAAGATTTAAATTTGCTAATGAGGTCAAGGGATCCTTTAGGTAGAGAGCGAACAGTTGAGTGAAATTCTCCGTTTACCTGGTCATTAGGATTCCGCATTAGGATATCATAAGTGAAGGTATCCGAAAGTAAGATATTCATCTTATCTAAATATAGGGATTTGTCAATTAGTACAACAGTGGCAGATTTATCGGCCTTACAAACACGAAGGGCTTAAGCAATTATAAATATAACCTTAGTAATAATAAGAACATTCGTGTTTGTAAGGCCGATAAATCTGCCGCCGTTGTACTAATTAACAAATCCCTATCTTTTCTTCTATACTATCCAGGGCAAAGGCCAGTTTCTTCAAAATGATGATGATGTGTGAGTGGAATTGAATGCAGGAGTCTAAGCTTTAGAGGGCCGATTTTGATGCCGTGGCAAAGATATAAAGGGAATTTATAGTCTATTTTGGAGAGCAAAATTCTTCTGTGTAGGTATAACGGTCTTTTACTCTGCTTCCCAGTGTAGATAGGAGACCTTAGAGAGTAGATTTATGATTTACTCTGACTATATTCCAGATGATAAAAGAACAACTCCAAACTTCTGCGAATCTTTCATTATATAAACCTGCCCCAACCATAACAATCAAGGTAATAGCACAATAGTTGATGAATGTTCCTCATCCAAGAAAGAATGCAAATCCCTCACCCAGATATCCTCCTAGAAAAATACCTATCCATAACAGCCTGGAGGTTAGCCAGTCCTCCCTCAATCAAACTCCACCCTTAACTATTCCTCCATTGTAAAGCCTTCCTTAGCCATATACAGGCAAACAAATATGACCGCAATATATAGGAATGGCCAACACAGAGTCACTCACACTAATCAATTTCACAATATAATTAGATTCCACCAGGGAATAAGTACTATTAAATTCCCCCAAAATGGAACACGATAGGACTACAACAATCCTAGAAAAAAATCAGCAAAATACGCCAGCAGATAGGTTTATGCTGGTCTCGCGGGTCACGTCGGAAATGCCGTTTTTTTGTAGGGGTTTTTATGGGGCCCATCTAAAAACTGCCCACTTGGGCATAAGTCGCCGGAAACACGACAGCCTATAACTAGGCTACTTTAAAATACAAAATATGACAACATAACAATGATAAAATTTGGACAAAACTTAACAATTAGGGAGCAATCTCCGGCAGCGAGGGGGGGGGGGGTGCCCCTCACCCCGGTGCGGGAGCGTGCAACCTACAAAGAAAACAATAACAAACAAAAAACACAAACAAAAAAAATAGAACTTTCTGAAATAAAAGGGAGAATCCCGGCCTACCCCCAAAAGTCAACAAGTCAATGTGCACAAATTCGTCCCGAGTAAAAGGGACAGGCGTTAGCGAAGCCGCCCATCCTAGTACCGGGACAGGTATCGTGCAGGTAGATCACCCAGACTGGGACATTCGACAAGAATGTGCCTAACAGTCTGTGGGACGACGCAGTCGTCACAATAGGGCGCTGGTGAGCGCTCCATCAGATAGCGATGCGTCACACGAATGTGCCCGATTCGGAAACGGCAGAAAGCGACCTGAAGCCGTCGCGGCATTGGGGGATAAGTCCATGCGCACAGTCACGGCGCAATGGCACGCAACTTTAAGTTCCCTTCGACCGTCTCCCATCTTCTTTGCCAAGCAGTCCGAAGAGCTACCCGTATTCCTGCCATGTAGTCGGTGTGAGGAAGAGCAAAACGCTGGTCCGGTCGCAGAGTCCTCGCAGGCTCTTTAGCGCCCTCATCGGCGCGCTCATTCCCCGCAATTCCTACATGTCCAGGAACCCAGCAGAAGATAATCTCGATATCCGCCTGGCTCTCCAAAACCGTAGCGTCACGGATATCGCAAACCAGGGGATGCGGAGATTCCAATGCCCCGAGATCACTCAGGGCACTTTGTGAGTCGCTATAGATCACAATCCGGTCTCCGAACCGGGCACGTCGCGTAATCTCCCGTACCGAGTGGTGTATTGCCACCAGCTCGGCCGTGAAGACAGACGCAGCGCCTGGTAGAGCCCTGCTGACTTAAGACAGAGGGGACACGGCGTAGAAACCGACTCCCTCTTGGGACTTTGAGCCATCCATATACAGTAGCACGGTTCCAGCCTGACACAAAGTGTGCTCCAAAAAGGCCGAGTGCAATACTCCCGGCGCAGTACAAGCTTTGGGAGCAGAGGCGTGGCGACAAATAGCCAAATGTGGTACCCTCCAGGGTGGCGTCCTGGGCAGAACCAGGGGCGCCACCGGCCCGAGAGCTATATCTACCTCTCGAAGGAGTTTCCTGGCCCTAAACCCAAGGGGCATAGGGCATGACTGGCGCCTCTCGACGGCATAGGCACCATCGAGATCAGCTGTGGATGCAGTGACAGCTGTTGGCGACTGAGGAAGGCGTCGGGCTCGCGTGTACAGGCAAATGATGCACTGCACGCGGCGCAGAGCGAGTAGCATCTCCTCAGCATCGACCAACAGGCTCTCAATGGGGTAAGTGCGGAAGGCACCGGTCGAAAAGGCGAAAGCCGGTGTGGCGGATCGAATCCACTTTCCGCAATAAACGTTCGGCGGCGGATGCATAAAACTCGCCTCCGTAGTCGAGCTTCGAACGAACAAAGGATCGGTAAAAAAGTAAGGCAGTAGCCCTATCAGCACCCCAGGCGCTGAACGTCACGGAACGAAGAATATCCATGGCGTGGGTACAAGAGACCCTAAGGGTGCGAATATGAGCCTCCCAGGTGAGGTGTCATTCAAATACAAGACCAAGGAAACGGTGCGATTTAACCAATTTCAGGCGTACCCCATTAAGAAACAAGTCTGGGTCAGGGTAGAGCCGTGGGTGGCGGCAGAAGAGTACCACCTTAGTCTTGACTAAGGAAAACCGAAACCTGTGCGCTTCGGGATAGCGAGGGAGGCGGTTCAATGCCTGTTGGAGTCGACACTCCAGAGTTGGCATCTGAGCCGCACCAAAAGAGAGCGAAAGTTCGTGCACGTAGAGCGTAGCTAGAACATCTTCACGCAGCACCAAGGTGATGCCGTTGATGCTCAGGGCAAAGAGTGTAACACTTTCCTGCGGGACCCCCTCCTCCTGCTCTTTTGGGCCGGAGGGCGCTCCCTTTACCCGTACGCGGAATCGACGATCTCGCAAAAATTCAGATATAAACATTGGGAGGCGTCCCCTCGCCCCCATCGTGTGGAGAGTCTCCATGATACCGTATCGCCATGCGGTATCATAGGCCTTCTCCAGATCGAAAAAGACCGTAGCGTAGTGCTGTCTACGAAGGAAGGCCTTGCAGACGGCATTTTCCAGTCGGAGCAGAGCATCCGACGTGGAGTGGAACTTGCGGAAGCCGCATTGTGCAGAAGACAGATGGCCTCCACTGTCCAGGAAAAAGGCTAGTCTAATATTTACCAATTTCTCCATCAACTTACACACGCTAGAGGTTAGAGATATTGGGCGGAAGCCGATCGGAGTAGAGTAATGTCTCCTCGGTTTACGAAAGGCGAGCACAATAGCTATTCGCCAGGAATCCGGGAGAAGACCCTCCACCCAGATCCTTTTGAACAAATATAACAGAAAGGCCATGCCTCGCTCACCCAGGTGTCGAAGCATAGCGTACGGGACATCGTCCGGACCAAGGGCGGTGTCCGCACACGAAGCAAGAACGGAGAGCAACTCACTCACAGTAAACTTGTCGTTGAAGGGTTCTCCGCTTCTAGGGGTGAAGTCCAGCCGGCGGCCTTCCGCGACATCACAAAGTGCATTGAAGGCTGGCGGAACAGCCTCCCGGCTAGAGAATGCGGAAAAAGCGGTCACTAAGAATTCCGCTACGGACGCGGGGTCCGAGATTGCGGTCCCATTCTCCTGGAGAACGGGAGGGCGGTGGGTCCTACGAGAAATTGCCCCGAATCCTTTTGACTCGCCTCCAAACCTCTGCTAAAGGGGTCTTCCCGGTAAGTAAAGACACGTATGCGCACCAAGAGCGGCGGGCGTGCTTCGAAATATACCAGAACCTAGCCCTAGCCCTACGAAATTCAGCGACAGTGAAATCGTTCGGACGGCGCTTATAGCGCATGTAGGCATAACGCTTCTGTTTGAGAGCCGTTTCACACTCGGCCGACCAAGATGGGAGTTGTCGGCGTGCAAAACGGCCAGACCTCCTAGTAATAGTAGTCAGGCCTGCGGCGATGAGGTTGCCGAAGAAGAACTCAACGGCCTCATCTACCGACCTAAACTCCTCGACTGAGATAGAGAATTCAGTCATTTCCCGAAATGCAGGCCACCGCGCCCGCGCCAAGCACCACCGATGTGATCTCTCAGGCGGCAGTTGCCCTGAAAATGATATTTAAATGGGAAAGTGATCACTAACATGGAGGTCATCGACCGCCCCCCAATCAAAATCAGGCTGTGCATCCGAAGAGCACAAAGATAGGTCAAGGCAAGAAAATGAAGCGGTTCTCGGACAGTGATGCGTAAACTCATCCACGTTTATGACACCTACCCCAAGCTCTTTGATCAGATCGGCAAGGACCTGTCCCCTTGGATTTATTGAGTAATCTCCCAAGAGAGGATGCCTGCCGTTCAGATCTCCAAGCAAGAGAAAGGGCCTCGACAACCGTGCCACGATGTGGCGGAAGTCCCCCGCGTCGAAGTCAGCTGACGGTGGAATGTATGCAGAAATGATAGATACCTCCTATCCAGGTGCAGCTGCAAAGCCACTGCCTAAAATAGGTATCTAAAGAAAAAGGAAGAACGGCGTGCTTCGAGATATACCAGAACCTAGCCCTAGCCCGACGAAATTTAGCGACAGTGAAATCGTTCGGGCGGCGCTTATAGCGCATGTAGGCATAACGCTTCTGTTTGAGAGCCATTTCACACTCGGCTGACCACCATGGGAGGGGTCGTCGTGCAAAACGGCGAGACGTCCTAGTAATAGTAGTCAGGCCCGCGGCGATGAGGTTGCCGAAGAAGAACTCAACGGCCTCATCTACCGACCTAAACTCCTCGACTGAGATAGAGAATTCAGTCATTTCCTGAAATGCAGGCCACCGCGCCCGCGCCAAGCACCACCGAGGTGATCTCTCAGGCGGCAGTTTCCCTGAAAATGATATTTGAATAGGAAAGTGATCACTATCATGGAGGTCATCGACCGCCCCCCAATCAAAATCAGGCTGTGCATTCGAAGAGCACAAAGATCGGTCAAGGCAAGAAAATGAAGCAGTTCTCGGACAGTGATGCGTAAACTCATCCACGTTTAGGACATCTATCCCAAGCTCTTTGATGAGATCGGCAAGGACTTGTCCCCTGGGATTTATTAAGTAATCTTCCCAGAGAGGATGCCTGTCGTTCAGATCTCCAAGCAAGAGAAAGGGCCTCGACAACCGTGCCACGATGTGGCGGAAGTCCCCCGCGTCGAAGTCAGCTGACGGTGGAATGTACGCAGAAATGATAGTATACCTCCTATCCAGGTGCAGCTGCAGAGCCACTGCCTGAAAGGAGGTATCTAAAGAGCAAGGAAGAACGGAGACATCATGCCAGGTGTAAACCGCGCATCCCCCAGCCCGGCCATCCCGTACGGGTGGGGTCCCAAGACCCTTATACCACGGGAGGGAGGGCAGGGAGAAGCGCCTAGCATGGTCTCCTGCAAAAAGACAGCTTATGGGGAACAGGAAGAGACGAGCCTCCGCGGCTCCTCCAAGTTGGCCCGGAGTCCACGGCACTATTATTAAAAGAATATGCCCTCCAGGCCTAGCTCGGAGGAGATGCGGGGGCCCTCCTCGAACATAAGACCCTCACGGAAATGGTGGTACGCTTCCCGGAGGCAGAACCCCGGGCGTTGTTGGCAGGACAAAGCGCTGAAGGCACTGTAGCCTTCGAGGACTTATTGGGGAAGGTTGGGCTCGCCATGCGAGTCTTTTCCTCCCTCCGCCTCGAAACCTTAGGCAGGCGTTGCGGCATCGAATGCAGGAGGCCCTCTTTTCGAAGAACCACCGTCTCCGAGCCACCCGCTCCACCTCGGGGCGTGGGCGAAGGAGCCGAAGCTCCTTTGTTGCTGTCCTCCTTTCGGGGGACAGCTTTAGGAACCCCCGAAGATGGCCTGGCGACTAATTTCAGGGGTGTTGCCCCCTGTGAGTCTAACGACTCGGTGGAGGCGCGTGGCCGTTTCGCCTTACGGGAAACGGTTACGCTGGGGGAAGAGGGGGAAGCCCTGGTTTTAGCCGGGGCTGTGTAAGAACCCTTTTTGCCGCCAGCTTTACCAGGAGAGCACTTGGGTTGATTAGAGTCTGCAGAAGGGCTCCGAATGGGCGCGGAAACAACCGTGCTCGTTGGCCTGGATGGGCCAGGAGCAGAGGGTGCCTTTCTAACTATTGATGCATATGACGTCCCAGGCAGATCCGGGCGCGCCAGGACCAAGTCCTTAGCCTCGCGGAATGAGATTCGATCCTGGGCCTGAACGGCCAGGATTTCTTTCTCGAGGAGATATGCACCACATTGCTTCGAAGAAGCGGGGTGCGGCTCTCCGCAATTGACACACTTGGCCACACATGATTTAGACTTATCGTGTGCGGCCTTGAAGCAATTTACACAGACTTCGGGTGAGCCCGACTTTGCACGTCTACAAGTTCGATTCGTATGGCCGAAGCGGTGACAGTAATAGCACCGCCGCGGCAGTGGCACGAATACCTTCACGCGGTAGCGGTACCAAACCACGCAACGACTCAGAGAGCTTGTCACAGTCGAACGTGACGTTTTTGTTTTTTTTTGTTTTTATTTAAGGGGCTATCTGGCGACTGCCAACTTAGGCCTAAGTCGCCGTAAACAAACAGCCTAGTTCTAGGCTACTTTAGAAAAATTGAACAGGAAACAACAATAAAAAGAAATAACAATAACAGAAACAATAACAAAAACAACAATTAAACCTGGTTAAATGAGAATGAGAAGGCCGGCCTCCCCCAAAAAGTTAACAAGTCCACCAGTCAAAGTGCACGCACTCGTCCCGAGTACAAGGGACAAAGGTAACGACCCTGCCCATCCCGGTACCGGGAAAGGTATCGTGCGCGAAGATCACCCAGACTGGGACATTCGACAAGAATGTGCCGATAGTCTGGGGGACTACGCAGTCGTTGCAAAAGGTCGAACGCAATACTCCCGGCGCAGTACAAGCTTTGGGAGCAGAGGCGTGGCGACAAATAGCCAAATGTGGTACCCTCCAGGGTGGCGTCCTGGGCAGAACCAGGGGCGCCACCGGCCCGAGAGCTATATCTACCTCTCGTAGGAGTCTCCTGGCCCTAAACCCAAATGGCTTAGGGTATGACTGGCGTCTTTCGGCGGCATAGGCACCATCGAGATCAGCTGCGGAAGCAGAGAGAGCTGTTGGTGACTGAGGGGGGAGCCGGGCTCGTGCGTACAGGCGGGTGATGCACTGCACGCGGCGCAGAGCGAGAGGCATCTCCCCACGAACGACCAACAGGCTCTCAATGGGGCAAGTGTGGAAGGCACCAGTCGCAAGGCGAAGGCCAGTGTGGTGGATTGAATCCACCTTCCGCAATAAACGCTCGGCTGCGGATGCATAAAACTCGCATCCGTAGTCGAGCTTCGAACGAACAAAGGATCGATAAAAAAGTAGGGCAGTAGTCCTATCAGCGCCCCAAGCGCTGAACGTCACGGAACGGAGAACGTCCATGGCGAGGGTACAGGAGACCTTAAGGCGGCGAATATGAGCCTCCCAGGAGAGGCATCGGTCGAATACAAGACCAAGGAAACAGTGCGACTCAACCACATCCAGGAGCACCCCATTAAGAAAAAATCTGGGTCGGGATGAAGCCGTGGATGGGGGCAGAAGTGCACCACCTTAGTCTTGACCAAAGAAAACCAAAACCTTTGCGCTTCAGCATAGCGAGAGACGCGGTTCAATGCCTGTTGGAGTCAACGCTTCAGAGTTGGCATCTGAGCCGCGCCAAAAGAGATCGAAAGGTCGTCCACCTAGAGCGTAGCTAGAACATCTTCCAGCAGCACCGAGGTGATGCCATTGATGCTTAGGGCAAAGAGTGTGAAACTAAGGACACTTCACTGCGGGACACCCTCTTCCTGCTCATTTGGGCCGAGAGGGCTCCCCCCAGCCGTACGCGAAATCGACGATCTCGCAAAAATTCAGATATAAACATTGGGAGGCGTCCCGTCGCCCCCATCGTGTGGAGAGTCTCCATGATACCGTATCGCCATCCGGTATCATAGGCCTTCTTAAGATCAAAAAACACCGTGGCGTAGTGCTGCCTGCGAAGGAAATCCTCGCAGACGGCATTTTCCAGTCGGAGCAGAGCATCCGACGTGAAGTGGAACTTGCGGAAGCCGCACTGTGAGGAAGACAGATGGGCTCCGCTGTCCAGCAAAAAGGCTAGTCTAACATTTACCAATTTCTCCATCAACTTGCACACGCAAGAGGTTAGAGAGATTGGGCGGAAACCGGTCGGAGTAGAGTGGTCTCTCCCCGGCTTGCGAAAGGCGAGCACAGTAGCGATTCGCCAGGAATCTGGGAGAAGGCCTTCCACCCAGATCTTGTTGAACAAATCTAACAGAAAGGCCATGCCTCGCTCACCCAGGTGTCGAAACATGGCGTACGGGACATCGTCCGGACCATGGGCGGTGTCCGCGCCTAAAGCGAGAGCGGAACGCAACTCACCCCCAGGAAACTTGTCGTTGAAGGGTTCTCCGCCTCTGGAGGTAAAGTCCAGCCGGCGGCCTTCCGCGACGTGACGACGTGCATTGAATGCTGGCGGAGCAGCATCACGGCTAGAGAATGCGGAAAAAGCGGTCGCTAAGGATTCCGCCACGAACGCGGGGTCCGAGATTGCGGACCCATTCTCCTGGAGAACGGGAGGGCGGTGGGTCCTGCGAGAACTTGACCCGAATCCTTTGACTCTCTTCCACACCTCAGCTAAAGGGGTCTTCCCGTTAAGTGAAGACACGTATGCCCGCCAAGAGCGGCAGGCGTGCTTCGAAATATACCGAAACATAGCCCTAGCCCTACGAAATTCAGCGACAGTGAAATCGTTCGGGCGGCGCTTATAGCGCATGTAGGCATAACGCTTCTGTTTGAGGGCCGTCTCACACTCGGCCGACCACCATGGGAGTGATTGGTGTGCAAAACGGCCAGACGTCCTAGTAATAGTAGTCAGGCCCACGGCGATGAAGTTGCCGGAGAACTCAACGGCCTCATCTACCGACCTAAACTCCTCGACTGAGATAGAGAATTCAGTCATTTCCTGAAATGAAGACGCCGCGCCCGCGCCAAGCACCACCGAGGTGGGCTCTCAGGCGGCAGTTGCCCTGAAAATGATATTTGAATGGGAAAGTGATCACTACCATGGAGGTCATCGACCACCCCCCGATCAAAATCAGTCTGTGCATCCGAAGAGCACAAAGATAGGTCAAGGCAAGAAAATGAAGCGGTTCTCGGACAGTGATGCGTAAACTCATCCACGTTTAGAACACCCATCTTAAGCTCTTCAATCAGATCAGCAAGGACTTGTCCCTTGGGATTTATGGAGTAATCTCCCCAGAGAGGATGCCTGCCATTCAGATCTCTAAGCAAGAGATAGGGCCTCGGCAACCGCGCCACGATGCGGCGGAAGTCCCCCGCGTCGAAGTCAGCTGTCGGTAGAATGTACGCAGAAATCATAGTATACCTCCTCTCCAGGTGCAGCTGCACAGACACTGCCTGAAAGGAGGTATCTAAGGAAATAGGAAAAACAGAGACATCATGCTGGGTGTAAACCGCGCATCCCCCAGCCCGGCCATCCCGTGGTAGTGGGATTGCAAGACCCTTATAACCCGGGAGGGCGGGCAGATGGCACGCGCCTAGCATGGTCTCCTGCAAAAAGATAGCTAACGGGGGACGGGACGAGACGAGCCTCCGCAGCTCCTCCCAGTTGGCCCGGAGTCCACGGCAATTCCACTGAAGGAATATGCCCTCCAGGCCTAGGTCGGAGGAGACGCGGGGGCACTCTTCGAACTGAAGACCCTCACGGGAATGGCCGTACTCTTCCCGGGGGCAGAACTCCAGGCGCTCTTGGCCGGACAAAGCGCTGAAGGCGCCGTCGCCTTCGAGGGTTTATTGGGGGAGGTTGGGCTCGCCATGCGAGTCTTTTCCTCCCTCCGCCTCGAAACCTTAGGCGGGCGTTGTGGCTTCGGAAGCGCGGGGGGGGGGCTCTTTTCGAGCAACCAACGTCTTCGAGCCACTCGCTCCACCTCGGGGCGTGGGCGAAGAAGCCGAAACTCCTTTGTTGTTGTCCTCCTTTCTGGGAACAGCTTTAGGAACACCGGAAGATGGCCTAGCGACCATCTTCAAGGGTTTGCCTCCTGTGAGTCTAACGACTCGGTGGAGGCGCGTGGCCGTTTCGCCTTACGGGAAACGGTCACGCTGGGGGAAGAGGAGGGAGCCCTGGCTTTAGCCGGGGCTGGGTATGAACCCTTTTTGCCGCCAGCTTTACCATGGGAGCGCTCGGGTTGGGTAGAGCCGGCAGAAGGGGACCAAATGGGCGCGGAAACAACCGTGCTCGTTGGCCAGAATGGGCCAGGAACAGAGGGTGTTTTTCTAACTAACGAGGCATATGACGTCCCAGGCAGAGCCGGGCGTGCCAGGACCAAGTCATTAGCCTCGCTGAATGAGAGTCGATCCTGGGCCTGAACGGCCAGGATTTCTTTCTCAAGGAGATATGCACCACATTGCTTCGAAGAAGCAGGGTGCGGCTCTCCGCAATTAAAACACTTGGCCACACACGATTTGGACTTATCGTGTGCGACCTTGGCGCAATTTACACAGACTTCGGGTTACCCCGACTTTGCACGTCTACATGAGCGATTCGTATGGCCGAAGCGGTGACAGTAATAGCACCGCCGCGGCAGTGGCTCGAATGCCTTCACGCTGTAGCGGTACCAAGAGACACGCACCGACTCAGGGAGCTTGTCACAGTCGAACGTGATGAAGAGTGTAGGGGTGGGTCTCGAGGCCCCTCCCTGTTTTCTCATCACACGTTCGACCTTGACCGCCCCATGGTCGGCCAGCTCTAGGGTGATGTCCTCAATGGAGTAGTCAACGAGTTCCCTCGCATAAACTACTCCTTTCACAAAGTTCATGGTAGAGTGCGGCGTCACACTCACCGGGGTGCCATGAAGTGTCCCAAGAGCACTTATCTTGGCCGCCTCGGCGGGATTCGCCGCATTCGCCAGAAGGCTCCCGTCCGAGAAACGGGTTACATTCGGCTCTTTACCAATTGCACTAGCTAATCCTCTACCCTGATGGATCATGTTGCCCTTGGACAACATGGTGCCATCAGTGGAGCGAATAACGAGGAAGCGTTTGAAGCCAGCGGGCTCGAAAACGCCAAGTAACCTCTGAATCAGGGGCCCCGATGTCATCGAGGCTCCGCACTGTGCATTTTTGGTCTTGGTCAGGGGCTCCGCAACTGGAAGGGGCAGAGGGGCCGGAGGTGCCGATCTTAAATTGGTCTCTTGCCATAGTGGCAGCCGACCCATCCGTCCCTGCATCCCCCGCGGATGGAGATGAGCCCTGAGTCTTCTTCGTCTTTTTGGTCTTGGTCGTTTTTGGAGAGGAGGGCTGGGAATGAACCCGCTTCTCACCCACTCCAGTAGAAGCCCCCAGGCCAGATGGACCGGCCTCAGCCAGGTCCTTCTCTGAAATGGAGAAGGTCCAGGTGGTCGCAGGGGCATCATCCGGAAGAGATCTCTTCCCTACTTGTACTGCCTCAGAATCCCAAGCCGTTTGAGGAGGACCTTGCATAGGGGCGGATTCAGGTTCGGTGCTTGGCGCCGAGCCCGGATTTCCCTCCATGGAAGGCCCTACCGTCTGAGGCTGGTTTTCCTCAAGGACCATGTCTATCACAGGAGGGGCCTCCAGTTGGCCATCCCCTTCCAGGACATCGCAGGTTCCCTTGGCAGCGTCATGTCTTTAGTGGGGAGGCACAAGCCTTGACCCCGGCAAGGTTTAATATTCTTGCCAGCAGGTCTTTTGAGGAAAGCGCCTGAAGGGGCCTGGCTTCCCTCTCCCCCCTAAGGGGGTTTGCCCTACCGAGCCGCTTACACGAGGGGCGGTCGGCAATGGGGTGCCTGCTGGCTTTCTTGGCAGTCCCCTTAGAAAGCAAAGGAGGGACTGCCGCTGGAGATAAGGAGGTGCCCAAAAGCACTTCCAGAGAAGGGGGTGAGGGGGAGTCCCCTACACCCGTAGGCGTAGGAGAGGAGTAAGCCTCCTCTCCGGATAAAAGAAGTATGGAGGGTCCCCTGCGCAAGCACAAGGGGGAGGGACCTCCATTTTCTCGCTGGAGCTGCCCGAGGGCGGCTCCATTGATGTTCTTGGGAAAGTTGGGGGTTGTTTTTTTTTATCATTGGGCGGGGTGACCCTATTTGTGCTACGGGACGCAATAGCTCATCACCTCTTGCAGTTGCCCGCACTGCAAGAGGTGCTTACAGGCCGGGCAGAGCCAGGCGCCGCCATTTCAGACCACCCCTCCCGCCTGGTGGCCTGGCAGTCCATCGGCATGGCGGCTCCACCTTGAACACGGCGTAAAATGGATAGAATGTGAAGAGGATAGGAAAAGGGATGTGAGGAAGGTATAGGTGGGGATGAAGCAGGTTATTAAAAAAAAAACATCCCGAACCGAAGCTTAGGGGTTAGGGAACATTGTCCCCTCCCCCCTCAGCCCCAATCCGGGACGGTTGGCTTGAGAAGAAGGTCAGCATCTACCCTGTAAAATTAGAGGCTGACCATTGAAAGTTGTGGGAGAGGTTGTATGAAAAGCAAGGAAACAAGTGTTTTGAAGCAAGGAGAAGAGGCTATTTTTTTTATTTATTTTTTTAATTAAGGGGCTATCTGGCGACTGCCGACTAAGGCATAAGTTGCCGTAAACAAACAGCCTAGTTCTAGGCTACTTTAAAAAATTGAACAGGAAACAATAAAATGAAATAACAATAACAAAAACAACAACAATTAAACCGGGTTAAATGAAAGGGAGAAGGCCGGCCTCCCCCAAAAAGTCAATAAGTCCACCATTCAAAGTACACGCGCTCGTCCCGAGTACAATGGACAGGCGGTAGCGACCCCGCCCATCCCGGTACCGGGACAGGTGTCGTGCGCGAAGATCACCCAGACTATGACATTCGACAAGAATGTGCCGAACAGTCTGGGGGACGACGCAGTCGTTGCAATATGGCGCAGGCGAGCACTCCATCAAATAGCGATGCGTCACACGTGTGGCCGATTCGGAGACGACAGAAAGCAACCTGAAGCCACCGCGGCATTGGGGGATAGGTCCATGGGAACAGTCGCGGCGCAATGGCACGCAACTTTAAGTTCCCTTCGACCATCTCCCATCTTCTTTGCCAAGGAGAAGAGGCTAAGCTGGGGTCGGACGGGGTGCTGAGTCCCATCGGCACGACGGCCAGGATGGCAAATCACCGCGCCCCTTACGGGGCCGAACGTGACGCAGAGTGTAGTGGTGGGTCTCGAGGCCCCTCCCTGTTTTCTCATCACACGTTCGACCTTGACCGCCCCATGGTCGGCCAGCTCTAGGGTGATGTCCTCAATGGAGTAGTCAACGAGTTCCCTCGCATAAACTACTCCTTTCACAAAGTTCATGGTAGAGGGCGGCGCCACACTCACCGGGGTGCCATGAAGTGTCCGAAGAGCACTTATCTTGGCCGCCTCAGCGGGATTCGCCGCATTCGCCAGAAGTCTCCCGTCCGAGAAACGGGTCACCTTCGGCTCTCTACCAATTGCACTAGTTAATCCTTTCCTCTGATGGATCATGTTGCCCTTGGCCAACATGCTGCAATCAGTGGAGCGAATAACGAGGAAGCGTTTGAAGCCAGCGGGCTCGAAAACGCCAGGTAACTTCTGAATCAGGGGCACCGATGTCATCCAGGCTCCGCCCTGTGCACTTTTGGTCTTAGTCATAGTCAGGGGCTCCGCAACCGGTGTGGCAGAGGGGCCGGATTTCCCGTTCTTGGCTAGGTCGCTTGCCAAAGTGGCAGCAGACCCATCCGTCCCAGTAGTCCCCGCGGATGGAGAGGAGCCCCGAGTCTTCTTTGAATAGGAGGTCTGGGAATGAACCCGCTTCTCACCTCCGCCGGGAGCCCCCAGGCCAGATGGACCGGCCTCAGCCATGTACGTTCTGGTAGTAACACCGGTCGGAGATCCCTCCCCTCCTTGTACTGCCTCGGAAACCCTAGCCGTTTGAGGAGAACCTTGCATAGGGGCGGATTCGGGTTCTTCCCCCCATGGAAGGCCCTACCGTTTGAGGCTGGGTTGCCTCAAGGACCATGTCTACCTCAGGAGGGGGCCCCCAGTTGGCAATCCCCCCCCATCCCAAGACATCGCAGGTCGCGTTGTCAGTATCGTCACTAGTCTTGTGTGGGGAGGCACAGGCCTTGACCCCGGCAAGGTTTAATATTCTTGCCAGCAGGTCTTTTGAGGGAAGCGACCGAAGGGGCCTAGCTTCCCTCTCCCTCCTAAGGGGGTTTGCCCTACCAAGCCGCTTCGATGTGGAGTGGCTGGCCAAGGGGTGCCTGCTGGCTTTCTTGGCAGTCCCCTTGCAAAGAACAGAGGGGACTGCCGCTGGAAAAAGGGAGGTGCCCGAAAGCCCTTCCAGAGAAGGGGGTGAGGGGGAGTCCCCTACACCCGTAGGCGAAGGAGAGGAGTAAGCCTCCTCTCCGGTTAGAGAGATATGGAGGGTCCCCTGCGCAAGCACAGGAGGAGGGGACCTCCATTTTTTCGGTGGAGCTGCCTGAGGGCGGCTCCGTTGATGATACAGGGGAAGTTGAGGGTTGGGTTTTTTTTTTATTTTCATCATTGGGCATGGTGACCCTATT
Organism: Ceratothoa steindachneri; assembly: GCA_963969495.1. NCBI lineage: Eukaryota > Metazoa > Arthropoda > Malacostraca > Isopoda > Cymothoidae > Ceratothoa > Ceratothoa steindachneri. Next base: position 64,709,475 of record OZ018321.1, on the reverse strand, counting down.
TGTATCACGGGACGCAATCGCGCATCACCTCTCGCATTAGCCCGCACTGCAAGAGGTGCTTACAGGCCCGGCGCCGCAATTTAGGACCACCCCTCCCGCCTGATGGCCCGGCAGTCCATTGGCATGGCGGCTCCACCTTGGACACGGCGTAAAAAAGATAGATTGTGAAGAGGAGAGGAAAAGGGATGTGAGGAAGGTATGGGTGGGGATGGAGCAGGTTGTTAAAAACCAACCACCCCAGACCGAAGCTCATCGGTTAGGGAACATTGTCCCCTCCCCCTCAGCCCCGACCCGGGACGGTTGGCTGAGAAGGAGGTCAGCATCTACCCTGTGAAATTAGAGGCTGGCCAGAGAAAGCTGTGGGAGAGGTTGTTTGAAAAGCGACGAAGTAGGGGAGAAATACAGGCTATCTGAAGGAAGGAAGAGAGGCTAAGCTGGGGCCGGAGGGAGCGCTGGATCCCGTCAGCACGGCGGCCAGGATTGCAAATCGCCGCGCCCCTTAGGGAGTCGGGATTGCCGGAAATGAGGAAGCAGAGAAGGCTGCCAAACAAACTGCCCAAGTCGTTATAATTCCAGGAAACGACTTTTTACAAAGATTATAAAAAATACAATCCAGCTCGACTGGGAAGCATCCTGGAGAAGAAACAAACACATCCGCATTCTACAAGTAAAACAAGACACCAAATAATAGAAATCTTCAAGAAAGGTGAAGAGAAGTGGTCCAGGGCCACCTACGATTAGTAAACACAAAGTCAAGGATTACTTTGACGAGATTCATACAAATACTACCCGCACACTCCACAAACTCAAGAAAACTGATTACATGCCAGAAAAGGCACATTAGGGATAAACTGTCAACTTTCCCACACTTTACGCAAGGCCCTATCTTGTCACTCACGCACGACTCCTGATTGCCAGCCTCGTGAGGACAGCCTACCTGGTCAGGCTGCAGTGGAAATCTCCCAGACTTCCTAGTTACTGAACACAAAGCAAGTCTCTACTGCACACAATATAAACTCCGAGTATCTGTGAGAAATCCTCGTACTGGCCCTATCTTTCCTCAGGGTTTGAGGACCATCAGTATTTGGCACAGTATAATCCCAGTTTTTACATGACCCAAAAGGAGGGCCTCGCGGAAAAATGGAAACACAAAGAAAGAAAATACTTTTATTTGTTCCGATGTTACACATTTCCTGTTCATCCTTCTGGAATAATTGGTATCTGAGGAACTGGAACTGAATTATGCACTCGGTTTATGGCACTTTGTCAATCGATTTTGTAATCACCCTTAATTGGACACAGACCAAAACTCAACCGAGAATCAACTCCTTCCCACCCCACTCACCCCATTTGACTCCCCGATCACTCAATGAGCTCACAATAGTATTGAGTTGGCTAACCCGAACCTCGGATCTTAAAGAATTCAATGACAAAGTTGTTTGTTTACACAGCCAATGAGGAGCCATAGCCTACTTGAAACCACTTTCAGGGGTTTGTAGTAAGGTGGCACCTTAAATTTAATATGCTTTAATGTAATAAAATAATCTTTTATTTCTTAAACCATATTCAGGTACAAATCCTACTTAAACTTACCCAAACAATTAATGGCATCAATTCTACTGCATCATGTGTGCATTTAGTGAATATAGTTTATGTGTACACGAGTGAATAATCCTATTAGACGCACGTATTCCTATTTTCACGATTTTGTCAAATATACTTCAATAACGCGAATGCAATAACAAAATAAAATAATATATATATATATATATATATATATATATATATATATATATATATATATATATATATATATATATATATATATATATGTTCATTATTATATCCTTTATGTACAAGTTTTCAACCACACAAAAGGTTTGCCATGACCGAACGCAAAACACTTTAAAAAAAACTTATTTGGGGCCATTTGGCCCGGCCACAAGAAAATAAAATATGCCCAGCTTCTATTCAGGTACCTATTCAATGTTCTTTTTTTTCATACGAACAAATGGAAAAAATAAACAAAACTAAAAATGAATTCTTTTTCTGTCAATTTGACATCGAAAAAAATAGAGAGCGAGAAATCAGTAGAGTGGTAGTGAAGAAATGAAGACCACAGGTACCCAAGGACCATTGTTCCCTCCCCCCTCCCCACTTTACCCAACTAACGCAAATAAGGAGAGCAAAGCATAGATTGGAAGAAAAGCTACTTCATTATGTTGCATGAAGCGTCTTCGTGGTTCGTACTTGTGTTTCCTTATCTGACAAACCAGAAGACACACAAACCAATAATAAACCTATTAAAGATAATACGCCAGATTATATCTAAATCACCTTTATAAGTACGTACATTCTGATTTCTAAGCTATTAAGAGTCAAAGGCTTTGTATTTCCATTATATATATATATATATATATATCTTAATCTCTGTTAAATTATTAATAAATAGCAATTTTCTGTTATCTTACTTATTTATCATTGAAAGAATTTAAATATTTATATAATTCCTCTATTACTACAAATCAATCACAGAACGTTGCCAAAACGTAGGAATGACTAAGCCAATTAAATTAAAATTATTATTTGGACTTCAAGAAATGGAGTCGCTTTTTTTTTTCAAACAGCCGAAACGGTTAGAGAAAATGAGTCGAGTGAGAGGAGGCCTTTTACTTACTTTTCAAATTTATGACATCAGTGGCCATCAGGAAGCGACACACTCGAATATTTGTTTATCATCTCGCAATGAGTGACAGAATCGAAATTTCGGTATTACTCCATCTAGGGTTAAACCCTAAAACTAGCTTCTCATCCCACGGGAAGGTGAGATAACATATGGACGACATGGTGGCCGCTTAGAGAAAATCTTGAAAACAAAACAAGGTCACGATGCTTAATTTCTTTCTCGCAACCTATAGTTTCACAATCGCAAGAACTGGATCAAAGTTGCTACTTGAATATTACAAGTACATGTGTAAAATAAAATTAGTGTTCCACAAGTTCAAAGAGAATGCACATGTTTGTATGTGTGTTGCAGCGAATGGGAGCATCAAAGGTGCAGGCAGACTCGTAAGAGGTAGTAGCGAATGCAAGTTACGAGAATGAATTAAGGGTCTCTTCTGGAGCGCTTGGTGGAGCGCCCAATTAGCTGGGGATGGTGCTGGTCGGACTCAACAGCTCCAGCAGAAATGGAAGTTCCGCGTTCGCGTTTCTTCGATACAGTCACCTGATGGGAGAGCAAAAAGTCAACGTCGAGCCATCCCATATACCATTCCTATGGCGACTATTATCCAAGTCAGCAAATGAGGTTTATGATTGATGTTCTTCACTGAAAACTAAAGTTAAACCTTCCCCCAATAGGCGCTAAATGGTCTGAGCCGAAGCCAGGATAATTTAACATTGCTTTGATCAAAGTAGCTACAACTTCCACCTTCCAACAAAAAAACTTTTAACCTACAAACTAAACTTATCTACTCACCTGAGACTGGGCTGTAAGTTGGAGAGAAATGGCCTGCGAGTTGAGTTTATCAGCAAGTAATAATTCCTTGAGTCTCCTCATCTTGGCCGAGTACAAACGGACTGATGGTTCCTGACTCATCCTTACAGAGGAAATAGGGCCCTACAAAATAAAAAAAAACAATGAATTCACCACAAACTACATGTACTTCATCACTTAATGTACAAAAATACAAATGAAAGAAACCAACTGTGATATTTGCTTTAACAAATGAGCCTTCTTTGATGTGGGAGTGTGAATACCCCTATCGTTAAGTTGACATATGATCACACACACACGTGATCATTATTTTTTAATGGGAAGAGCTTGACCGCCAATTGGCGCAGATGCGTCGCACTCAGCGAAGCTGGTTTGAATTAGGGGAAAGAAAGGGAGAGGGGGCAGGCAAGACTATATCAGAGGAAAGTGACGGGTGGCAGTGAAGAAGAAACAACAGATTATTTGCAGATAATCGCGTTTGGGGGGTCAGGATCAGACGTAAATGTTCAAATAGGAGGTACAATACAAGAAAAGGAAAGGAAAGAAGCAGCGACGCGGATAGACTACAGGTGGCACTGGGTGGGTATGTGGAGCACAGCGAGTATCGTACGACAGGGGTTGCAGATGGGAGATCACGGAACATAAGTTAACAGTGGGATAGGGCAGATATCACACTTAGGGAATTGGTGAAAACTAATTCGGTGGAAGGGGTAGATAGGTGATATGGAGCGCCTCCCGTATGGTACACAACTCTATTAAGTATGAAGAACACCTGGGTGGAAGGCGTAAGGAAGAGGAGTAACCAGGGACCATCTGTGAAGATGACCGTGCCCTGAGCAAGAGTGGTTGCAGCGCTAAGGAACTTACACTTGAGAGCCCTAACCGGTTTTAGAGACTTGCCAGTTTGGTAGGTAGTTGCACTCTTGCGGGGGTCATCATCCACGGAGAGTTAGCAGCGAAAGAGATCTGGGAAACATAGGGCGCAGGGAACGGGAGTACGGAGAAGTGGTGCCATCATCCGTGAGCGATGTCAGTGATCTTCAGTGGATGGGACAGCAGGCACTACGGGAAGCATGGGCATCCGGTGGAAGCGGAGGAATATCTTCACGCAGAGGAAGGTACGCCTATTAGCAAGGGAAGGGGCGCCACACTCCGCGCGAATGCTGGCCACTGGAGGAGCACGAAATACCAGAGCCAGATGAAGTTCCCGGTTTAAAAATTAGGTCAAGGAAGATACAGACATACAGTGCACGACCAAAGTCCAGTTTGGACTGGACCGGCGCCCCAGATTGCTCAGCAGGTTGAGAGTGGACCAGGTGGCAGCAACGAGGAAGGAGCCGTGAGGCTTCCACGAGAACTTCTTGTTAAGGATGAGACCAAGAAACCTCACCAACTGCTTCGCAGGTATGGGGCCTCCAGACATAAACAACGATGGAACGTCGATATGGCAGTAGCGGAAGAGAACGCAGGAAGATTTGTGAGGGGAGAAAGAGAATCTCAAGGTGGCGGCAGTAGGTATCGACGGGCGAGCAGAGCTTGTGGCGTGAGATGGGTTGGTAGGGGCAGGATGGGATAAGATGTTAGTCTAATTTTTTTTTTTTTTTTTTTTTTTTTATAGAGCCCATCTGGCAACTACCCACTTGGGCATAAGTCGCCGAAAAACACGACAGCCTAGAATTAGGCTACTTTAAAGTTAAAATATGAAAACTTAACAATGAATATAAATTGGAAAAACTTAACAATCGAAGCAATCTCCGGCAGCGGGGGGAGGTCCCCCTCACCCCGGTGCAGGAGAGTGCAACCTAAAACAAAACAATAACAAAAAAAAGGAACCTTAAATAAAGGGGAGAAGGCCGGCCTCCCCCCAAAAGGCAATAAGTCCACCAGTCATGGTGCACGCACTCGTCCCGAGTACAAGGGACAGGCGGTAGCGACCCCGCCCATCCCGGTACCGAGACAGGTATCGTGCGCGAAGATCACCCAGACTGGGACATTCGACAAGAATATGCCGAACAGTCTGGGGGACGACGCAGTCGTTGCAATAGGGCACATGCGAGCGCTCCACCAAGTAACGATGCGTCACACGAGTGTGCCCGATTCGAAGACGACAGAAAGCAACCTGAAGCCGCCGCGGCATTGGGGGATAGGTCCATGGGAACAGTCGCGGCGCAATGGCACGCAACTTTAAGTTCCCCTCGACCGTCTCCCATCTTCTTTGCCAAGCAGTCCGAAGAGCTACCCGTATTCCGGCCATGTAGTCAGTGTGAGGAAGAGCGAAACGCTGGTCCGGTCGCAGAGTCCTCGCGGACTCTTTGGCGCCCTCATTCCCCGCAATTCCTACATGTCCAGGAACCCAGCAGAAGATAATCTCGACATCTGCCCGGCTCGCCAAAACCGTGGCGTCACGGATTTCGCGAACCAGGGGATGCGGAGATTCCAATGCCCCGAGAGCACTCAGGGCGCTTTGTGAGTCGCTATAAATCACAATCCGGTCTCCGAACCGGGCACGTCGCGTAATCTCCCGTACCGAGTAGTGTATTGCCACCAGCTCGGCCGTGAAGACAGACGCAGCGCCTGGTAGAGCCCCGCTGACTTCAAACAGAGGGGATACGGCGTGGAAGCCGACCCCCTCTTGGGACTTGGAGCCATCCGTATACACTGGCACGGTACCAGCGTGACACGATGTGTGCTCCAAAAAGGTCGAACGCAATACTGCCGGCGCAGTACAAGCTTTGGGAGCAGAGGCGTGGCGACAAATAGCCAAATGTGGTACCCTCCAGGGTGGCGTCCTGGGCAGAACCAGGGGCGCCACCGGCCCGAGAGCTATATCTACCTCTCGAAGGAGTTTCCTGGCCCTAAACCCAAAGGGCTTAGGGTATGACTGGCGTCTCTCGGCGGCATAGGCACCATCGAGATCAGCTGCGGATGCAGTGAGAGCTGTTGGCGACTGAGGGAGGCGCCGGGCTCGCGCGTACAGGCGAGTGATGCACTGCACGCGGCGCAGAGCGAGTGGCATCTCCCCAGCATCGACCAACAGGCTCTCAATGGGGGAAGTGCGGAAGGCACCGGTCGCAAGGCGAAGGCCGGTGTGGTGGATTGAATCCACCTTCCGCAAAAAACGCTCGGCTGCGGATGCATAAAACTCGCATCCGTAGTCGAGCTTCGAGCGAACAAAGGATCGATAAAAAAGTAAGGCGGTAGCCCTATCAGCGCCCCAAGCGCTGAACGTCACGGAACGGAGAATGTCCATGGCGCGGGTACAAGAGACCCTAAGGCTGCGAATGTGAGCCTCCCAGGTGAGGCGTCGGTCGAATACAAGACCAAGGAAACGGTGCGACTCAACCACATCCAGGCGCACCCCATTAAGAAACAAATCTGGGTCGGGGTGAAGCCGTGGGTGGCGGCAGAAGTGCACCACCTTAGTCTCGGCCAAAGAAAACTGAAACCTGTGCGCTTCGGCATAGCGAGAGACGCGGTTCAATGCCTGTTGGAGTCGGCGCTCCAGAGTTGGCATCTGGGCCGCGCCAAAAGAGATCGAAAGGTCGTCCACGTAGAGCGTAGCGAGAACATCTTCCGGCAGCACCGAGGTGATGCCGTTGATGCTCAGGGCAAAGAGTGTGACACTGAGGACACTTCCCTGCGGGACACCCTCTTCCTGCTCCTTTGGGCCGGAGAGGGCTCCCCCCACCCGTACGCGGAATCGACGATCTCGCAAAAATTCAGATATAAACATTGGGAGGCGTCCCCTCGCCCCCATCGTGTGGAGAGTCTCCATGATACCGTATCGCCATGCGGTATCATAGGCCTTCTCCAGATCAAAAAACACCGTGGCGTAGTGCTATCTACGAAGGAAAGCCTCGCAGACGGCATTTTCCAGTCGGAGCAGAGCATCCGACGTGGAGTGGAACTTACGGAAGCCGCACTGTGCAGAAGACAGATGGCCTCCGCTGTCCAGGAAATAGGCTAATCTAACATTTACCAATTTCTCCATCAACTTGCACACGCAAGAGGTTAGAGAGATTGGGCGGAAACTGGTCGGAGTAGAGTGATCTCTCCCCGGCTTGCGAAAGGCGAGCACAGTAGCGATTCGCCAGGAGTCTGGGAGAAGACCTTCCACCCAGATCCTGTTGAACAAATCTAACAGAAAGGCCATGCCTCGCTCACCCAGGTGTCGAAGCATGGCGTACGGGACATCGTCCGGACCATGGGCGGTGTCCGCGCACGAAGCGAGAGCGGAGCGCAACTCACTCACAGTAAACTTGTCGTTGAAGGGTTCTCCGCCTCTGGAGGTAAAGTCCAGCCGGCGGCCTTCCGCGACATCACGACGTGCATTGAATGCTGGCGGAGCAGCATCACGGCTAGAGAATGCGGAAAAAGCGGTCGCTAAGGATTCCGCCACGGACGCGGGGTCCGAGATTGCGGTCCCATTCTCCTGGAGAACGGGAGGGGGGTCCTGCGAGAACTTGCCCCGAATCCTTTTGACTCGCTTCCACACCTCAGCTAAAGGGGTCTTCCCGTTAAGTGAAGACACGTATGCCCGCCAAGAAGAGCGGCGGGCGTGCTTCGAAATATACCGGAACCTAGCCCTAGCCCGACGAAATTCAGCGACAATGAAATCGTTCGGGCGGCGCTTATGGCGCATGTAGGCATAACGCTTCTGTTTGAGGGCCGTCTCACACTCGGCCGACCACCATGGGAGTGGTCGGCGTGCAAAACGGCCAGACGTCCTAGGAATAGTAGTCAGGCCCACGGCGATGAGGTTGCCGGAGAAGAACTCAACGGCCTCATCTACCGACCTAAACTCCTCGACTGAGATAGAGAATTCAGTCATTTCCTGAAATGCAGGCCACCGCGCCCGCGCCAAGCACCACTGAGGTGGTCTCTCAGGCGGCAGTTGCCCTGAAAATGATATTTGAATGGGAAAGTGATCACTACCATGGAGGTCATCGACCACCCCCCAATCAAAATCAGGCTGTGCATCCGAAGAGCACAAAGATAGGTCAAGGCAAGAAAATGGAGCGGTTCTCGGACAGTGATGCGTAAACTCATCCACGTTTAGGACACCCATCTCAAGCTCTTCGATCAGATCGGCAAGGACTTGTCCCCTGGGATTTATGGAGTAATCTCCCCAGAGAGGATGCCTGCCGTTCAGATCTCCAAGCAAGAGATAGGGCCTCGGCAACCGTGCAACGACGCGGCGGAAGTCCCCCGCGTCGAAGTCAGCTGACGGTGGAATGTACGCAGAAATGATAGTATACCTCCTATCCAGGTGCAGCTGCACAGCCACTGCCTGAAAGGAGGTATCTAAAGAGAAAGGAAGAACGGAGACATCATGCCGGGTGTAAACTGCGAATCCCCCAGCCCGGCCATCCCGAGGTGGTGGGGTCGCAAGACCCTTATACCCCGGGAGGGCAGGGAGGGGGCACGCACCTAGCATGGTCTCCTGCAAAAAAATAGCTAACGGGGAACGGGACGAGACGAGCCTCCGCAGCTCCTCCCAGTTGGCCCGGAGTCCACGGCAATTCCATTGAAGGAATATGCCCTCCAGGCCTAGCTCGGAGGAGACGCGGGGGCCCTCCTCGAATTGAAGACCCTCACGGGAATGGCCGTACGCTTCCCGGGGGCAGAACCCCGGGCGCTGTTGGCCGGACAAAGCGCTGAAGGCGCTGTCGCCTTCGAGGACTTATTGGGGGAGGTTGGCTCGCCATGCGAGTCTTTTCCTCCCTCCGCCTCGAAACCTTAGGCGGGCGTTGCGGCTTCGGAGGCGGGGGGCCCTCTTTTCGAGGAACCACCGTCTCCGAGCCACTCGCTCCACCTCGGGACGTGGGCGAAGGAGCCGAAGCTCCTTTGTTGCTGTCCTCCTTTCGGGGGACAGCTTTAGGAACCCCGGAAGATGGCCTAGCGACCATCTTCAGGGGTGTTGCCTCCTGTGAGTCTAACGACTCGGTGGAGGCGCGTGGCCGTTTCGCCTTACGGGAAACGGTCACGCTGGGGGAAGAGGGGGGAGCCCTGGTTTTAGCCGGGGCAGGGTATGAGCCCTTTTTGCCGCCAGCTTTACCAGGGGAGCGCCCGGGTTGGGTAGAGCCCGCAGAAGGGCTCCGAATGGGCGCGGAAACAACCGTGCTCGTTGGCCTGCATGGGCCGGGAGCAGAGGGTGCCTTCCTAACTATTGAGGCATATGACGTCCCAGGCAGAGCCGGGCGCGCCAGGACCAAGTCCTTTGCCTCGCGGAATGAGAGTCGATCCTGGGCCTGAACGGCCAGGATTTCTTTCTCAAGGAGATATGCACCACATTGCTTCGAAGAAGCAGGGTGCGGCTCTCCGCAATTGACACACTTGGCCACACACGATTTGGACTTATCGTGTGCGACCTTGGAGCAATTTACACAGACTTCGGGTGACCCCGACTTTGCACGTCTACATGAGCGATTCGTATGGCCGAAGCGGTGACAGTAATAGCACCGCCGCGGCAGTGGCACGAATGCCTTCACGCGGTAGCGGTACCAACCGGCACGCACCGACTCAGGGAGCTTGTCACAGTCGAACGTGACGAAGAGTGTAGGGGTGGGTCTCGAGGCCCCTCCCTGTTTTCTCATCACACGTTCGACCTTGACCGCCCCATGGTCGGCCAGCTCTAAGGTGATGTCTTCAATGGAGTAGTCAACGAGTTCCCTCGCATAAACTACTCCTTTCACAAAGTTCATGGTAGAGTGCGGCGTCACACTCACCGGGGTGCCATGAAGTGTCCGAAGAGCACTAATCCTGGCCGCCTCGGCGGGATTCGCCGCATTCGCCAGAAGGCTCCCGTCCGAGAAACGGGTTACCTTCGGCTCTCTACCAATTGCACTAGCTAATCCTCTCCGCTGATGGATCATGTTGCCCTTGGACAACATGGTGCCATCAGTGGAGCGAATAACGAGGAAGCGTTTGAAGCCAGCGGGCTCGAAAACGCCAGGTAACCTCTGAATCAGTGGCCCCGATGTCATCGAGGCTCCGCCCTGTGCACTCTTGGTAGTAGTCTTCTTTGTCAGGGGCTCCGCAACCGGGGGGGGGCAGAGGGGGCGGATGTGCCGATCTTGGCTTGGTCGCTTGCCAGAGTGGCAGCAGACCCATCCGTCCCCGCAGCCCCCGCGGATGGAGAGGAGCCCCGAGTCTTTTTGGTCTTTTTAGTCTTTCTTTTTCGGAGAGGAGGGCGGGGAATGAACCCGCTTTTCACCTCCGCCGGCAGAAGTCCCCAGGCCAGATGGACCAGCCTCAGCCAGGTCCCTCTCCGAAATGGAGAAGGTCCTGGTTGTCGTAGGGGCACCTGTCGGAGGAGATCCCTCCCCTCCTTCTACTGCCTCGGAGCCCTCAGCCATTTGAGGAGGACCTTGCATAGGGGCGGATTCGGGTTCGGTGCTTGGCGCCGAGCCCGAATTCCCCCCCATGGAAGGCCCTACCGTCTGGGGCTGGGTCTCCTCAAGGACCATGTCTATCACAGGAGGGGCCTCCAATTGGCCATCCCCTCCCAGGACATCGCAGGTCCCCTTGGCAGTGTCGCCAGTCTTGTATGGGGAGGCACAGGCCTTGACCCCGGCAAGGTTTAAAATTCTTGACAGCAGGTCTTTTGAGGGAAGCGACCGAAGGGGCCTGGCTTCCCTCTCCCCCCTAAGGGGGTTTGCCCTACCGAGCCGCTTTGATGGGAAGCAGCTGGCTAAGGGCTGCCTGCTGGCTTTCTTGGCAGTCCCCTTGAAAAGAAAAGATGGGACTGCCGCTGGGAAAAGGGAGGTGCCCGAAAGCACCTCCAGAGAAGGGGGTGAGGGGGAGTCCCCTGCACCCGTAGGCGAAGGAGAGGAGTAAGCCTCCTCTCCGGTTAGAGAAATATGGAGGGTCCCCTGTGCAAGCACAGGGGGGGGGACCTCCATTTTTTCGGTGGAGCTGCCCAAGGGCGGCTCCGTCGATGAGCAAGGGGGAGTTAAAGGGGTTTGGGTTTTTTTTTTTGTTGTTCATATATGGGCATGGTGACCCTATTTTTGCCACGGGACGCAATAGCTCATCACCCCTTGCAGTAGCCCGCACTGCGAGAGGTGCTTACAAGCCCGGCAGAGCCAGGCGCCGCCATTCGGGACCACCCCTCCCGCCTGGTGGCCTGGCAGTCCATCGGCATGGCGGCTCCACCTTGGACACGGCGTAAAAAATATAGGTTGTGAAGAGGAGAGGAAAAGGGATGTGAGGAAGGTATGGGTGGGGATGAAGCAGGTTGTTAAAAAAACCCCATCCCGAACCGGAGCTCAGGGGTTAGGGGACAATGTCCCCTCCCCCCTCAGCCCCGATCCGGGGTGGTTGGCTTGAGAAGAAGGTCAGCATTCTACCCTTTGAAATTAGAGGCTGACCAGAGAAAGTTGTGGGAGAGGTTGTATGAAAAGCGACAAGGTAGGGGAGAAATCGGGCTATCTGAAGGAAGGAAGAGAGGCTAAGCTGGGGCCGGACGGAGCGCTGGATCCCGTCAGCACGGCGGCCAGGATGGCAAATCGCCGCGCCCCTTACGGGGGATGTTAGTCTAAGAGCCAGAGGGGCCAGAGGGGCCGTGGCGGGCACGTACCTGCTCCCGTGCCTCTGAGGAATCAGAGTAGTGGAGGGATTGCACCTCCCGACTCGAATTTGTACCTCGAACAGTCGGGTGAAGAGGCTGTGGTTATCGAGAACAATACGAACAGTGGGGGGTTTGTTCAGCTTAACAAGGAGGAAGGTGGGACGCAGAGATCTATCGCTAGGTAGAGTTAACATGCCCGAACTTGTTGCTTTTAGAGCAGGGTGTGGGTGGTTCCACGTATGGACAGGGATTGAATACACAGTTCCGAGGGTCGTCTATTTATTCCCCAGTAGATGTATGAGGTTGAAACCAAGGATCTGAAGGCGAGTAGGAACCTGGGTTAGGCACTTTACGAGTATTATTGCTAACCTTCTGTTGGAAGTGGTGGACCTTTTTGACTACCTGGGAAGAGAGGTCCTCTTAAAAGATCCTCTATGGGTATGCCATGAAGTAGGGTTGCACGAATAAGCAAATTGGCCGATACAGATTAATCGGCGCCGATTATTTAATTATACTGCATTATATATCCATAACTTATAACTTACAAGTTCCATTAGGTATAGGGTACACATATGAGGGGCGGTCAATAAGTTTTGCGAATCGGTAGGGCAAAACAGAGGAAGGGGGATGGCTGTTTGTGGGGGTGTTAGGACAAGTTATGACAAGTCAGGACCTGCAGCCGCACGCTCCTACCTCGTCTATTTAAGAAGCAGTAGCTGATCGCAGATCGTCAGTCACAAATTTTTCAACAATGGAGAAGGTTGAGCACCGCGCAGTGATCAAATTTTTGACCAAGGAAGGCAAGAATGCAAACGAGATCCATGAACGCATGGTTGCAGTGTACACCGACACCGCCCCTTCCTATGCAAACATTGCTCGCTGGAATAGGGAGTTCGCCATGGTCGTGAGTCCCTTGAAGATGACACCCGTCCAGGACGCTCGTCAGACGTGACCAACGAGAACAATGTGGCCCGTGTGGAGAGGATGATCCTCGAAAATCGACGGGTGAAGGTCGAAGAAATCGAGCGAGAACTTGGAATATCACATGCAAGTGTTATGCACATTATCCACGACAATTTAGCCATGACCAAGGTCTCTGCCCATTGGGTCACTAGAAACCTCACGCCCCATAATCGACTTCAACTTCGTCAAAGTCCACAAGGCCAGAGTTGCACAAGCTTTCCTGCGCGAGCCAGTGCAGATTCGAGGAGCTCAACCATCCCCCCTACAGTCCAGATCTGGCCCCGAGCGACTACTTTTTATTCCGCCAGCTCAAGGCTGCACTGCGTGGACGCCAGTTTAGGGACGATGAAGATCTCCAGCTCGCTGCCCAGGAGTGGATTGAACAGCATTCGGGAGATTTCTGGTTGTCGGAAATTCGAAGCCTTAGGGACAAGTGGCGCAAGTGCATTGAAGTTGAGGGTAGTTATATTGAAAAATAATAAAACACTTTTCCTCATATCTCGTTCCTTATATCCGAATTGCAAAACTTATTGACCGCCCCTCGTATTTAGTAGGAATCATTACTTTACTGCATCTTTTTAAAAAGAAACGTATAAACACTTATTATTTATTTAGTATATAAAGTAACAAAGTTTAGAAAATTACTATTTCATAATCACTTGACAATTTTCCGATTCACGACCTTATTTTTTTTTTTAAATAACTGATTTATTGCATACAATTATCTTGAAACTGCTTTATTATTGATTTTTCGATTGTGTTTATTTAGAGGTACTTTGTAAACAAAAGAAGCAACACTTTAAAGGAATGTATTTATGTAATATATAAAAGTTTAGTTTAGTTTAAGGGAAAACTAGGTGGCAGCTGCCCAATCCTAATGGATTCTTAATGGCAGCACTATTAAAACGGGGTCTCCCGAAAAAGTCAGAAGAGGCGTCGGAGACACTCAATAAAAATGGGATACAGCACTCATTCTAAAAACAAGGGCAGCTGGGGCAATAAACAAATGACATGCGCCAGCGGCAGGGGAGGGCACAGGATAAAAGATAAAACAATAAACCTAAACACAAAAATGGAAAGAATTTATAAAAGGGATAAAACGCCACTTCGTGATCGAAATGTAAGGAGAAAGGACAACCGAAGGGGGTCCTCTGATAAAATAAAGTGAAGTCGAGCAGGAAAGGGAACGCCAGAAAGGGTAGGGAAGCAAGAATTTCAAAGAGAAGTAAGGCGGAGACAAACTACTAAAATGTGAGCCACAGACAGCTCGCCACAGCAAAAGGAACAACTCGACCTCCACCCGAAACTAAATAGCCATGGGTGAGTCGCGTGTGCCCAATTCGCAACCGGCAAAGGGCAACTTCCCAAGACCGGAATCGCTGAGAGCTAGAGGACCAGGAACCGACAGAGCGTTTAATAAAGGACAGCTTAGAAGAGGAGAACGAATCTCATTCTCTCTGCCACAAACAAAAGACATACGACCTGATTACGGGGTATGAATCCCTAAAAGGCAGAGGGGCTGCATCCGGCAACACGAGGGCGGCTGAGCGGGCCAGCCGATCAGCCGCCTCGTTGCCCGGGACCCCAACATGAGCCAGAGCCCAAAAGAACGCCACCCTGTAACGGGATGCATTTCTAACCAGCCAGGAGCGAATCCGTAAAACCAACGGGTGTGTGGACGTAAAAGAACGAACTGCCTCCAGAGATGTCCGCCGATCAAAAGATGCCGAAGAAGACGGAGCAAAAAGGGACTCATGGACTAGGAATAAAGGGTATTGCTGAACACGAAACAAGAATCGTAGGCATACCCGCAGCCCGTGGTATCGCAAGGAAAGCACGCTACCCTCAACAAAGAGGCTAGGGATAGGCGAGGTGCGAAAGGCTCCACTACTAAGACGGGCCCCAAGCGAACGAACAGTCAATTATCTTCAAGGCTGAAAGAGACGCTGAAGAATACACCTGGCAACTGTAGTCCAGCCGGGATTGGACCAGTGCCGAATAAAGCGACCACAAGGTGCGCCTATCACCATCCCAAGTGGTGTGGGATAAAACCCTAAGCAAATCCATAGCCTTCGAACAGGACGTCCTCAAGCGACGCAAATGAGGTACCCAAGTGAGCTTGCTATAAAGCCTTAAACCCAAGAACTTTAAAACGGGGACATATTCAATCGCCGTGGCATCCAAGATTTTTTTTTTTTTTAAGAGCTCATCTGGCGACTGCCTACTTGGGCATTAGTCGCCGTATTAAAACTGGCCTAGTTCTAGGCTACTTTAAAATAAAATTAAAGAGAAAAAAAAATAACACCCCAAAAAGGGGGAAAGGAAACAAGCTGGTGCGTCGGGGAGAGGTCCCCCCGGCGCAGGAGCGTGCAACTAAAGGAAAAAAAAAACAAAAAACCTTGCTTTAATAATAGGGAGAAGGCCGGCCTCCCCCAAGAAGTCAACAAGTCCACAAGTCAATGTGCACGAATCTGTCCCGAGTACAAGGGACAGGCATCCAAGAAGAGGGCAGGGGGACCAAGGAAACCACGACCCCGATAAAAATGCATGGCCTTCGTTTTGGTGACCGAAAAATTGAAACCTTTTAGACAGCACGACCCGATACAGCATTAATTGCTAGCTGTAATCGACTGGCAGCAGAAGCCAAAACTCCCTCCGTAAGAGTGGACACCAGACTATTAATGGCAACGGCGAAACATGTCACACTTAAAACACACCCTTGGGGAACACCCTCCTCTTGAATCCGCAAGCCTGAGAAAGCATCCCCAATACGGACCTTAAAATTACGGGATGACAAAAATTCTTGAATAAAAACCGGTAAAAAGCTCCTTATACCCCAATAATATAACTGACATAAAACACCATATCTCCAGGTGGTATCGTAGGCCTTATGAATGTCGAAGAACACCGCTAACACCTGATGCCTGGAGGAAAAAGCCCGTAAAACGGAGTCTTCCAAACGAATGAGGTGGTCAAGAGTACTACGACCGCTGCGAAAACCGCACTGAAATGGAGAGAGGAGCGAGTTGGACTCCAAAAACCAAGTGAGGCAAACTTGAACCATCTTCTCGAATAACTTACTGAGGCAGCTCGTAAGAGCAATCGGGCGATAGTGATTGAGGTCCGAACTGTCCTTACCGGGCTTGAGAAAGGCTAGAACAACCCCCACACGCTAGGAGGACGGATAGATTCCTTTGACTCAAAGCAAGTTGGAGAGGTCAACCAAGAATAACTCTTAGGGATGGAGACGACGGAGAAAGTCGTAGTGGATGCAATCATCACCGGGAGAGGTGGAGCCACAGTGAGACAAAGCATCCCATAGCTCATAGACGGAAAAGAGAGCATTATAAGAGTAGGTGGCGCACGTGGTAAAATCTAAAAGGCGAGACTCTATGATCGAGGAACCGTCGAGGATAGCTACCAGCGCTACTCAACTACTCCGCCCCGGGGATTACGGGCATTAAAATCACTAAGTAATAAAAACGGGGTAGGTAACTGAGTTGTGAACTCTAAAGGGTCAGACGGACTAAAATTAAAATCCGGGAGGATGTACACAGAACAAACAGTTAAAAGCTTGGAAATAAAAAATCTCGCAGCAACAGCCTGCAAGGTAGTATGGAGGTGAAGTGGCGCAGAGAATAGCAAAGAGGAAATTAAAAGCGAAGCACCACCATGGGACACGCCCCTGGCCGGGGGGATGGAATTAAACACACGAAAGTGCCGAGCCCCAAGCTTATTTTTTTTGCAAACAGACCACCAAGGGCCGAACGCTAGAAAGCAAGAGCTGGAGTTCCTCCCACTTGGGAAGAACCCATTGACAATTCCACTGCAGGATGACAGACATTACTGACGTCTCGACACCAACGTCGGGATTCTAGTGACGGAGATCGTCGAAGGTTCCCGAAGCCGCGCTATGTGAACCTCCACAATTGGCGCAACATTCATGATACGCCAACGCACCGGCCACCCAGCGAAGAGCCTGCTTACAATTGCTGCTCATGTGGCCAAACTGGTGGCAATTAAAACAACGTCTGGGGAGCTCGACATAACGGGACACAGGAACACAAAGATAACCGGCACGAACAAGCTGGGGCAGATCCTGACGCTCAAAGGTAACGATGAGCGAACTCGTAGGAACCTTAGCGGGACCAACAGACTTAAAAACCCTATAAATCTCCGTAACCCTCTGGGACGAAAGTTTATCCTTTAGTCTCGAAACATCATATTCCAATTGTCGTAGAATGCCCCCCCTTTTTGTTCTAAGAGTGCTAATATATTGATATCTGAATATCTTAACGAACAGAGCCGTTCCGAAACACATAAGGATATAGAGAAACGCCCAATAATCCCAAAATAAACTTATATTTTAACTTTAACCATTGAATACACATCTAAACATTAACTACAGCAATACTCTGAATATTATCATAAACAAGAATTAATTAAATTAGTTTGACCCTCAAAAATTGGTTAATTTCTCTACACACAACAATAATATAAGATTTAGGCTTACGGACTCTACTGGAATTTAAAGGCCTCAGAAATGTTATTGACTCACGACGCGTGCCGTCTGACAAGATGTAGATGGGCGAGATCACCATTTCCTTTTGGCGAGGGTAGCAGCTGGGGGGTTCTTCACGGACGAGAACAATTACGGTGCTTGATGCGGCACCAAGGTAATCGTGGTCTCTCTGGCGAGAGTGAGTCGAACTTGGTTCTTAAATCAAGTTAACTTGGAGTGCGGTGTGACCACCGAGTAACGAGCTCGAAGGGAAGCTTTTCTCCTTCGTTACTTAATTCCTCATGGACGAGGACTGAACTCGGGGAGGGTCTTCTTCAAGGGCGAGGATCGATGAGACGGGGTTTTTCTGACGAGAATAAGTTACTTAAAGTTCTGTTTGGTAACCAGGAACTAGCTCGAGGATGAGCTTCTTCTTAGTTCCAGTCTTCTTCAAGGGCGAGTATAACGGAGGGGGGTTTCTCTGACGAGAATAATTTGAACTTGGTTCCTTACCAAGTTAACTTAGGAGTTCGGTGTGGCCACCGAGTAACGGGCTCGAGGGGGGGGGGCTTTTCCTTCTTTTCTTAATTCCTCAAGGACGAGGAATACCCCTGGTGTTTAAGATGCACCAGGATATGAGGAGTCTCTCGGACGAGAATAAGTTGAACTTAGTTCCTCAACCAAGTTAACTTATGAGTTCAGTGTGGCCACCGCGTAACTGGCTCGAGGGGGAGCCTTTTCCTTCTTCTTTTCTTAATTCCTCAAGGACGAGGAATACCCCTGGTGTTTAAGGTGCACCAGGATATGAGGAATGTCTCTGGCGAGAGTAAGTTGAACTTAACAAAGTTAACTTAGCGTTCGGTTTGATAACCAGGGACTAGCTCGAGGATGAGCTTCTTCTTAGCCCCTTAAGGTAGGTAGCCCTGCCTCTCTTGCAGGGTACTTCTTGGTCTGGCGAGCCAAGTACACTACCAATCCAGTCCTGGTAGCTCGGTTTTAATCGAGGACTTCGTCACCTGGAATCTGACGTATACTACCTCGATTTTCCTCAGTGTTCCTCATTTATACCTTGTTACCCCACTGGGGGAGTGGTAAGGGGATGAGGGGCTTGAGGACGGCCCCAGGAGAGATCTTTAGCCCAACCGTTTTTCCCACCGAGTCTTACATCGGCTCCTCGTTAGCCTTCGAGCTTGGGAGAAACACGTCTCCAATTTCTTATTTGACGTGAAACTGGATCTCACTTCCTGGGGGAGATCTTGCATTTTGACCTTTAGGGTCTTTCATGACACCGAGTGGAGCGACGCTGCGGTTAAGCGCAGGACCCGCCGATGCCTTCGGCCGGATGTCTTTGCGGTAACCACCTTGTGACTGCACCACGAGTAAACGAGGGGGGGCGGATTGAGGATTCCCCTACACCAATAATTCGTTGGAGCGAATCACTCCCTTAACAAGATTAAGGCGAGGGTGGGGCACAAACGAAACTGGGACCACCGAAAGGGAGGAGAAATCCCGCACGGCACCACACTGCTCTCGCGAAGATACCTCAACCACTAAATCGCCACTACCACGGACCCACAGACGGCGGGGCGCACCACAGCGGGACTCAAACTCCTCATTCAAATCAAACATGTCCAATTTAGAAAGCGGAGACCCGGAACTGGAATTCAGCACCAGGAAACGAGGATAATCGAAATCAGGATCTATCTCTTCTGCGAAGGGATCTAACAAGAGCAAAAAAAGACTTATTGAGGGAGTGAACTCGCGCAGCGTAGTCATTTTCTACCGTCGAGACAGCTACTCGGAGCGCCGGCCCAACCAGGAGGGTAAGCCTGTTGACCCCTGACCCAACCATCGTTTTAGAAATGGCCGGCCAACCACAGAAGTTTACCGATTGGTAAAGCAAAGACCCCCAAGAGCGCCACGCCGGCTCAGGCACCCACCAACCAACACAGGCAGGACCAGCTAAGGGGTCGCGCCCCCTGACGGACAGCTCTGATACACGGAGATCGACAAACAAAGGTAGATGGAAGGACGATGCAGGATGAAAGAGAATTGGTACAGAAGACGAAGTAGGGGTTAGCAGAAGGAGAAAAAGGATGCCAAGCTGGGGCCGGACGGGGAGCTGAGTCCCGTCAGCATAGCGGTCAGGAGAGCAAATAGCCGTGCCCATTACGGGGTTATATATAAAATAACAAAAAGTTACAAATAAAAATGATAATTTAATAATAAAAAGGTTATGATCGATTAAGTGCCAATTTAATTAGATAATAATAAATGAGTTTATGCCGACTGCTATTGAGCTAGGCTGCCTATCTTTTCAATTATTCAAACAAGAGTATTGAGTAGAATACGAGGGGTGGTCAATAAGTTTTGCAATTCGAATATAAGGAAAAGAAATATGAGGAAAAGTGTTTTATTATTTTTCAATATAACTACCCTCGCCTTTAATGCACTTGCGCCACTTGTCCCTGAGGCTTCGAATTCCCGACAACCAGAAATCTCCCGACTGCTGTTCAATCCACTCCTGGACGGCGAGCTGGACATCTTCATCGTCCCCAAACCGGCGTCCACGCAGTACAGCCTTGAGCTGGCGGAATAAAAAGTAGTCGCTAGGGGCTAGATCTGGTTGAGCTCCTAGAATCCAGAATCGCGCAGGGAAGCTTGTGCAACTCTGGCTTTGTGAACTTTGACGACGTTGAAGTCGATCATGGGGCGTGAGGTTTCTAGGGACCCAACGAGCAGAGACCTTGGTCATGGCCAAATTGTCGTGGATAATCTTCATAACACTTCCATATGATATTCCAAGTTCTCGCTCGATTTCTTCGACCTTCACCCGTCGATTTTCGAGGATCATCCTCTCCACACGGGCCACATTGAACTCGTCATAACACCCCCACAAACAGCCATCCCCCTTCCTCTGTTTTGCCCTACCGATTCGCAAAACTAATTGACCACCCCTCGTATGGAAATATCTTCTTTTTTTTTTAAGTATTTTGAGTTCTTTCCTATTCTATGACAAAGTAGTACACTGTTGAAAATGTAGAAACAGAGAGCTTTCTACTTGGAAAGTCTCATCAGCAATAGTTTAATTACATAGGAGTTAGGCCACTATTATTGGGGGAGGTTAGCTTTTAAATAGGATAAGATTTAAATAGTTCTGGACTAGATGACCACACTGATTTAGGCCACTCAGTACAGTTTATAATATTAATAAATAAAAATAAACTGCCAGCAGGAGTTTTTTTTATGCATTAAATTCTCAAAGGGGGAGCATGAAAATGGATCCTGCATGTTGGCAAGATTTTGGTGAGCCAGAATGTAAAATCTAAACAGTTATTTTGTTTACATGATAATTTTGCCATTGAAAATACTAATATAATATAATGCACTATTTTAAAATTAAGTTAAAAAAATGAAAATTTGACAGAAGTGCACAACTATCAACATATGTACTCAAAAAATTTGATATCCATCACTAGTATAATAAATGATAACATATGTGGCTATGGAATAATTCTGATAAATTATTTTCTTTCTTTTTCAGATTTAATTAGCATTTCTAAATTTGTAACTTTTTATAGATAGAATTATTTTAAAAGCAACCAAAGCCCTAATGGCGCCTTCAAGTTTTGTTTGGATTTTTCTTTTTAAAAAAAGGATAATACCTTTTGCAAATGCACTTTATGTAATGCTATAATATCAAGATGAGGAAAAACAGCTAAAACTTTTACCATCAACAATATCATAAATCATCTTAAAAGAAGTTAATATCAAGAATTTGTAGAAATAAGTAGACATATGATAAGAGAGAATACAGATACTGGTTGTTCATCATCTTTCTTTCTTTAAATCTTGAGCCGACCACCCTCTGAAGCCTCCAAGGGGCTCCAGAGGCAGATCAGCCTGCAAATAAAAATACAATAGAGACAAAAGAAGAGTAAAGATTAAATATGAGGGGGAAAACCCACCGGAAATCAGGTGATGTCAGCAGAATGAGTTAGCTCCCCTCTTAAATGTATGGAGATCAGTAGACTCAACAACACTAGGCAAACCATTCCACATCACGGTTGCAGCCACAATAAAACTCCTGGCAAACTGGTTAGTACTATACCTGATTCTAGAAAATGTTACACTATTAGCAGTGGCTGCCTGTCTTGCATTACAAGCAAAAACAGCTAGATCAAGTAAGGAGAAATGCAAAGGATGTTTATTACTATAGTACATTTTATGCAACAAGCAAAATGAACTCGCTTTGTGTCTATACCACAGGTCAACATTAATACTTGGTAAAATAAACTTGACCAATGACAGCTCTATCCAGGAGCTTAAGATGAGAATCTACAGGGTCAATACCACCATGAATTCAAGATTCAAAAGCAAAGTTTTAACCTCACTAGATCTGAAGGCCATTGAACACAACTTAGGTTCTGGAAAGCATGACTGAGGCAACAACAGCAACTCACCACACTGCTTACCATCAAAGAGGTCAGCCTTTACTTTAGGGCAGTAAAGTAATCGTTAACAATTGAGTCTCCTACCCAGAGAGAAGAAGAAGAAAGAAGAGGAAGATGAAAAAAAAACAAAAACAAAACTTTATATGAAATATTGGAAAAGAAAAAAGTATGGGACATTAATGATCAACGATCAAAGGACTTATGTACATTATTTAATTGGAGAAATGATTTCTATTGATTTACAGCCATACTCTGTTGTCTCTGATATAGGATTAAAAAGGCTATTAAAAAAAATAGCTCCTAGTTACAATATTCCAAGAAGAAAATATTTTACTGATAGCATCATTCCTGAGGTATTTCAAAAAGTGCAAACAAAATTTTTAAATCTGTTGATGCCAACTATATATATGTCTTTAACTTCGGATATTTGGACAGCTTCTATAAATAACTGGCCACTGGTTAACTAATCAAAATCAACAGGAGAGGGCTGTTTTGCAAATTGTTCCATTTGAAGGTTCTCGCATAGATTTACGAATTAGTGAAGAATTAAATAAAGTTCTTGAACAATATAACTTGACAAGTAATAAAATCTTCTTAGTACTGCGAGATTCTGGTGAAAATATGATAGCTGGAGCCAGAAACTGTGGATTAGAAGCATTACCATGCTTTATACATACTGAGCAACTTGTACTTAATGAATATATATTGCTCAGCAAGCTGTGAAAAGTACATATAATCACAGGTAGTTGAGATATTGTGAAACACTTTAAACATTTTGCTGTAGCTGTAAGTAAGTCGGCAGAATTATAGGGGAAGCTAGGTTTAAATACACACACATTAATTCAGGATGTGCCTACTCGCTGGAATTCAACATATTACATGCTGGAAAGAAATATTGAACAACGAAAAGCCCTTGTTACATACCTATGTTATAGATAAAAACATCCCTACATTGAGTACTTATCAGTGGTTTCTTACAGTAAAAATAATCTAACTGCTGAAACCATTTGAAGAAAATATTCTAGAATTAAGAAAACGAGATACCACTTCTTCAATAATTATCCCCACAATTCAAACATTAAAGAGTAGCAATTTATTTGCTGGAACTAATACAACAGTAGAAGAACTTCAATCTTCAATGGAGAAGAGAATCTCATCATATTTTAATGTCTTTGTGTCTGCCAGCATTATTAGATCCAAGATTCAAAATGAAAATTCAAAAAACAGAGTTGGTAGATGAAATAAGAAAATGGACTATAGATTTAGAAGAGATTGATGTCAAAATTGCAAGAGAATTTAAATTTATTTGCTGAGTTGGCCTCTGGCAAATGAAAGAATATTGAAGAGCAACCCATCCAAAGAAAAAACTAAAAAGTAGATGAACAAGCAAAAGTTATTGTTACAATAGAAAACTAGAGGATCTAAATTTACAACTGCTACGCCTGAAAAGTGACTGTTGTTTTTATAGTGAAACAGTTCAAGAGGAATTTTTCCTAATTTGAGCAAACTTGCTTTGAAATTTCTGAGTGCTCCAGCTTCTTCTGTTGAAAGTGAAAGGGTTTTCAACACAGGAGTTAATATTTATAAGCCTGTAAATGGTGAAATTTAAGAGTTCTTAACTTTCAATACTAAATTTAAATTTTCTAACAAGTTGAGATAAATTAAATCATTATGAATGAAAAACTATCATTTTGTTAAATATCTTTGAAAAAATATTTAACAAATCTGTAATTATGCCCTTTCAATTCAACTAAAGTTACCATATGCTACCTAAATAAGTATTATTTACTGTCTCTACATATGTCAGTGGTATTCATACTAAGTGACCATTTTAACTTGACAACTTGTCATGCGCTAATAAATATATTAAATAACGTATCTGTACTAAATTAAATGCTCTGTAATGTCATTCTATCAATATATATTTTTAGTGATGGGTTTAATTTTAGTTGCATGTTCTTATTACAATCGGTATTTAATCATTTGAAATATCTTCTCATTGGAAGCATGGAACTTGCAACACCGCAGTCTTTATTTCACCCATTGTAATTATTTGTAAATTTGTCCTGAATAAATTTTATCAAGCGTTGAAGTTTACCTTTGGAGCATTCCCAAAATATTCATAAGTGAAAAAAAAAAGAGTAATTTACTGAGGCACACCATTAGAGAAGTATGTGTTGTACCAACTCAATGGCATATGCTGGTTAATATTATAAAGAGGAAGAACAAAGATAGAACAGTGCGAAACTTGCTATAATGCAATATTCTCGGATTCAGATTTATTGAACCAATTCATGAAATCACATATTAAAAATCGATAAAATAATAAATCATCACAAAAAAAAAAATTCAGGTTAAAGTGCAGCAAATTGACCCCTTCTTAAAGTATGTAGTACTACTATTAACTATTACACTAGTTGCCTTCAATAGCAATAGTATGCCCCACATTTCTTACGAATTTATACATAGGAATTACAAATGCTTCCATTTTTCTTGTTACCGATGGTTTTCTTATGCCAGCTGATATTGACTAGATGTTAAATTCCTATGAACAATATTAGAATACATTTAAGATTGGATTATCAACCCGATTAATTGGGCCATTTGCCAAAATGGCCGATACATATTAATCTGCAAGAGGGCCGATATGGCTGCGACCGATTATTTGCCGATATATCAGTGCAGCCCTGCCATGAAGGCCTTTGGCAAAAATGGCACCTTGGTAGCAATTGAGAAAAGGCTGGGTCATTGAGACTGCACAGACTATTAGCTCTCGAAGAGCGTTAGAGTAGTCAGCCAAACGGAACTTAAGAGAGGGAAAAACCCATCCGACCTGAGCCGGACGGACCCTTACTGGTAAAGATTTATTGTGAAGAGCGCTATCGAGGTTGGGCTCGAAAATAGGCAGGGAATATTAAGTGGAAGTTTAAAGGTGCGTTTTGGGGAGGGGTATAGGGGACGTATGTTGAGTGGGGGGGGGGGGTTGAAGGTGGTGTGGGCGGAGATAATGACCTGAGATTTTTATCAGAGCCGATCTGGCAAGTGCCTACTAGGGCATTAAGTTGCAGTAATCATCTTATAGCCTGACTAGGCTAGGTTAAAAAAGGGACCAAAAAACAAAACAAAAATCCAAAGCAAACACAAGCAAAAAAGAGCATCAAGAAGAAGGAAGCACGTTGCGGCGTCGGGGGAGGCCGGACTCCGCCTGGGCCAGGATCATTGAACCAATACTAAAAAGACAAATAAAATGGAAGAGACCAACCTCCTCCATAAAGTCAGATAGTCCACAAGTCTGTGTGCACGAACCCGTCCCAAAACCGCCGAACAGGCGGTAGCGACCCCGCTCGTCCGGGTACCGAGACAGGTAACGTGCGCGAAGATCACACAGACTGGGACATTCAACAAGAATGTGCCGAACAGTCTGAGGGAGAACGCAGTCATCACAGGTGAGCGCTCCATCAAATGGCGGTGCGTCCCGCGATTGTGTCCAATTCGGAGATGACAGAAAGCAAACTGAAGCCGTCGCAGCATTGGTAGGTAGGTCAGCGGCGGGTCCATGCACTAGAACCAAGCACAGTTTCACCTTTTGCAAATCACAACTTCACTCCAGACGTTTGTATCACCTAGAGCAGTGGTCGGGGAACAGGGGTAAATTACCCAAAATGGGGTAATTTAGAAAAATTTGGGGGGGTAATGGATGTGCTATGGATGTGGATGCGCTAAGTGAGGCAAACTAATATGAAAGTTGGAGAAAAAGAATGCATCGAGGAGCCTTTCTTCTATTTTTCGGTAAAATCTGGCAACATTTCTCCTAATTAAGTGGCATTTTGTCATGTTTTGAACATGCCTCTTTCAGAGTATTGATGAATTAGTAGAGCTGATCAAGTGATATAATAATTATCTACATAAGGTGAGTTATGATATAATCTATAATACTTACGTTTCTGTATAGACTTTTGTGATTTAAAATTCAACAAAAGTTAAATATATAAATACAAGCCATACTTCCTATTCTTTCTTACAGAAAGAACTTGGTTCCACAGGCACTCCTTCGGTGTGTGGCCTACGGCCTATTTGCTATTCTAAACCGCTTTTTTTAATCCCCTTTATAGACTTTATTTTAACACCCTGAACACCCTTTTCAACATAGATACTCTGAAACATTTTTAAAGTTATTTCACCTTTTATTATATTGTCTTTATCCCTTGAAGATTTATATATAGTTGAGAATTTTCCAAACACTTTTTTCAACATAGACACCCTGAAACCTTTTTTTTAAGTTATTTCACCCGGTTTGATAAATAGAAAACCTTCGTCAGATCTGTTTTTTCATCTAAATTTGTTTATATACGAAATGATAGTAAAAACGCGCCCAAGCCCTAATTTTAATACATTTTTTGAACTTCACGATTTGTATGTTTTTTCATTCCAAATCATTCGATAATTATATTTATTTTTTCTGAACTCTTAGAAAGAACTTTGATAAAAGCTCGAAACATACAAAAAACAGCCCTGCGAATAAAAGTTTCAAATAAACCTAAACTCAAAAACATGAAAGGTTACTTGTCCACTAAGAAAAAAATTTTGCAAAAATTTCAAAAATTCACCAAGTTAAATAATAGAGTAAAGGATAAGATTAGTTTAAACTTTAGGATATTTTAGTTTATTTGTAAGGGGACTAATTATCCCATTAGTTGTTTAATTGCCAGCGTCTCCCTTTTGTAGGGGTAACTATTAAATTTTTCATTTATTTATTTAATTTTTATTTTAATGAATTATTTTATATTAAAAGTAAGTTTTTTAACGAGTTTAACTCTAGTTAAGAAGATTTTATGCAGCCCCTACAGGTGTAATGCTCACTCTTTTTAAGTCTTATTGTTTCAATTTTTATAGTTGTGAGTTGTGGTTTGATTTTATGTTGTTATTTTAAAGTTTTTAATTTAAACTCTTAAATTCGTCACTAAATAATTTTTTATTTTTCAAAACTAGAAGTAAAAAGACCTTGAAAAAGTGATAGATTTCTCTTTCATTTTCAGATGGCATCAGCAAAGAAAAGGACATATCAGACAGAGTTCCTTAATTATAGCTTCACACAAATATAGGACAAAGGACAAATGAAACCTCAATGTCTCGTTTGTATGAAAGTACTGACTGCCGAGTCTTTCAAAAAGAATCAACTGAAGAAACACTTGGACAAGGTTCATTCACATCTGTCTTGCAAACCACGAGAATACTTTGAGAATCTGGAAAAAAACAGTCAAAAGACAGATATTGGAAAATAACAAGAGTGCTGCAACGTTTGACCAACGTTCAGCAGCAATAGCTATTTTGAAGTGGAATGGTTGGTTGCTCGAAACAACAAACCACGTACTATTGAAGACTTAATCAAACCGGCGGCTGTGAAAATGGCAGAAATAATGTGTGGGCAGAAAGTAGCTAAACAACTGAATACAGTGCCTTTGTCTCCAAGCGTTATTAAAGAAAGAATGAAAATATGAGAGAACAAGTGATTTATTCAGTAAAAAAGAGTAAAGAGTTTGCCTTTCAACTTGATGAGACTATAGATGTCAGTAGCAATTCGCAGCTGATGGTATACATTCGATACAGGGGTTCTGATGAAATTGAAGAAGAAATGTTGCTATGTTCTCCTTTTGAGTTGAGAACTCGTGGTATTGATGTGTTCAATAAGGTTGATGCGTACTTCAAAAAACAGTGGTGATTTAAAGTGGGAAGATTGTATCGCTCCTGCCATTCTTGGTCACGTCACTGGTTTTGTGGCTTTGGCCAAACAACAGAATCCAAATATTCAGGTCATCCATTGTATGATACATCGCCATTGGAGGCTGTGTTGAATGATGTAATTAAGATTGGCAATGTTGTAAAAGGGCATGCACTAAACACGAGGATGTTTCGTGATTTATGTGAGGATGGAGAGGCTGAATATTCAACCTTTCTTTTCCATACGGAAATGAGGTGTCTTTCACGTGAAAATGTCCTGAATAGAGTTTGGGCTCTTAAAACCGAACTTGAAATATTTCTGACTGATCAAAAAGACACACTTGCAGAGAAGTTCAGAAAATCAACCTGGCTAGCTCTTCTTGCATACTTAGCTGACATTTTGGGGCATGTAAATGCGCTGAACAAGGAATTGCAAAGAAAGAAAATCAATCTCATCTTAGCAAGGGAAAAAATTACAGCATTTGTATCAAAGCTTGGGTATTGGAACCAAAAAGTAAATGCCAATAAGATTGGTCTTTCCAAACCTGGCAGAGTTTTTGGAAGAATGTAAAGACTGCAGTCTTAGTGACATGAAGGAATCAGTCACAAGGCACCTAACCAAACTTGAAATAGGTTATGTGACTACTTTCCAGAGCTTGATTCACATACTGCCAGCTGATATATTCAAGTTTTCAATAATATTTTCATTAGTTTTATTTGTGTACCATTCTCATGCCAGAAAACAAAATGAGAAAATGTTTTGAATCCACTATTATGGGGACAAATGTTTACATTTGTCCCCATAATAGTGGATTCAAAACATTTTCTCATTTTGTTTTTGTACGAATTTTAAATACATGATAGTGACATAGTCAATAATTTTGCTTGTGAGCCACGTAATGCTAAAAAGTGACTGTTATATTTATATAGATTTCCTACAATTTTTTCTTGTGTGCTATTTCCATGCCAAAGAGACGGACTTTTATTTCCTAATGATAGATGAAATAAAAAATTAAACATTATCTCAATATAAATTTGTTTGTGTCTTTATTATCCATGATTTTTATAAGTAAATTGGTTTGTCCCCCAGAGTACTTCAAAGTCAGGGGTAAATTCATTTTACTACAAATTCTTTTCGGGTAACACCCAAAAAAGTTACCCGTCCCCTGACCTAGATGAAGCATCTGCAATCTTGCTGTTTTAAAGACATGGAGTACCATTCGCCTCTTTCTCACCACAATCCATACACCAACCCGATTGATACGATTTAACCAACTTGACAGGGTGGGGAGTGCGACAGCCCCGCCCAATCCCCCATCATTGCGTGTCACACTCCTAGGATAGAGCCATAGGAGGATGGGGGGGGGGGCAAACCACCAGCGACGCCTTTTACAACGCACGGGATGATGGTATGGGGAGTCTCTTTGCTCCACGAGTGAACGATAACATTTGTTTTGTTCTTACAACTATTGCCCCAGTAAAAGGTTCAGAAGTTCTTTGTAGAGGTGCCTACATCAAGGTCTAGGAGCAAGGGTGGAAACCGCTCATAAGAGAATAAAAAAAAAGAACACAAACCTGCAAAAAGGTGGAAAAAGGCGTCGAAGTGTTGCCATTCTGGTCATGAGTAGGGCCTGCAGGTCCACTGTGGTCTTCAGATGACAAGCAACCGAAAACACTGGGTTCACCGTTCTCAAAGTCTAGGAAAGAAACCGAGAAATACTAGACTTAAAGGTTATAGTTAATGTAAGGCTACATAACGCCACCCACTCCTCGACAGTGTAGCCAAGGAGCAGCAGTGGCACGAAAAACTAATTACCCATTGCCATTGCTTTATACATAAAGCACAAAATTACCAAATCTTTTTTACACCTAAAATTGGGATGGTGGTTATAGTGATCTGTAATATGTCGTCGGGTTAGGGGTTCACCCCTGGCCCCCTACAAAACCCACCCATGCACACCTACGTTGCACATGCTCCCTATATGACTTCAGAACACACTACTACAATCAACCTCGTCACATATTTTCTCATACCATAAATATCTTCCTCTCGAGAAAAAGCGTCATCATATATATATTTTTTTTTCAAGAGCCCATGTGGTGATTGCCTACTAGAACAAAAGTTGCCGTAATCACATAAAAGCCTACTGCTAGGCTAGATTAAAAAACAATATGTAACAAATTACAAAGATAGAAAAAGACTAAGGGTAAGCACAGACACAGACAAAAAAAAAAGAAAGGGGGGAGGCAACAAGAAGGAACCGCCCTCTGAGGTCGGGGGTAGGGCCGTCTCCCCCCGGCGCAGGAACATGCAGACTTCTCCAAGAAGTCGTATACTCCACAAGTCTGTGAGCACGAACCAGTTCCGAGTACAAGGGACAAGCGGTAGCGAAACCAGGTGACGTGGGCCAAGATCACCCAGATTGAGATATTCAGTCATCGGAGGCGAGCGCTCCATCAAATGGCGGTGCGCCTCGCGAGTGTATTCAATGGGGAGACGATAGAAAGCAAGCTGAAGCCGTCGCGGCATTAAGGGGTAGGCCCATTGGAACAGTAGCGACACAATGGCACACAACTTTAAGATCCCCTCGACCGTCTCCCATGTTCTTTGCCAAGAAGCTCCAGAGAGCTGCCCCTATTCCTGCCATGTAATCGGTTTGAGGAAGAGCGAAACGCTGGTCTGGTCGCTAAGCCTCACGGACTATTGGCGCCCTCATTCCCCGCAATCCTACATGTCCAATTTTTTTTTTTTTTTTTAATTTAATGGAGCCCATCTGGCAACTACCCACTTGGGAATAGGTCGCCGAAAAACACGACAGCCTAGAACTAGGCTACTTTAAAGTAAAAATATGAAAACTTAACAATGATATAAATTGGAAAAACTTAACAATCGAAGCAATCTCCGGCAGCGGGGGGAGGTCCCCCTCACCCCGGTGCAGGAGAGTGCAACCTACAAACAAAACAATAACAAAAAAAAGGAACCTTAAATAAAGGGGAGAAGGCCGGCCTCCCCCCAAAAAGTCAATAAGTCCACCAGTCATGGTGCACGCACTCGTCCCGAGTACAAGGGACAGGCGGTAGCGACCCCGCCCATCCCGGTACCGAGACAGGTATCGTGCGCGAAGATCACCCAGACTGGGACATTCGACAAGAATATGCCGAACAGTCTGGGGGACGACGCAGTCGTTGCAATAGGGCGCATGCGAGCGCTCCATCAAGTAGCGATGCGTCACACGAGTGTGTCCGATTCGAAGACGACAGAAAGCGACCTGCAGCTGTCGTGGCATTGGGGGATAGGTCCATGGGAACAGTCGCGGCGCAATGGCACGCAACTTTAAGTTCCCTTCAACCGTCTCCCATCTTCTTTGCCCAGCAGTCCGAAGAGCTGCCCGTATTCCTGCCATGTAGTCGGTGTGAGGAAGAGCGAAACGCTGGTCCGGTCGCAGAGTACTCGCGGACTCTTTGGCGCGCTCATTCCCCGCAATTCCTACATGTCCAGGAACCCAGCAGAAGATAATCTGGACATCTGCCCGGCTTGCCAAAACCGTGGCGTCACGGATATCGCGAACCAGGGGATGCGGAGATTCCAATGCCCCGAGAGCACTCAGGGCGCTTTGTGAGTCGCTATAGATCACAATCCGGTCTCCGAACCGGGCACGTCGCGTAATCTCCCGTACCGAGTGGTGTATTGCCATCAGCTCGGCCGTGAAGACAGACGCAGCGCCTGGTAGAGCCCCGCTCACTTCAAACAGAGGGGATACGGCGTGGAAGCCGACCCCCTCTTGGGACTTGGAGCCATCCGTATACACTGGCACGGTTCCAGCGTGACACGATGTGTGTTCCAAAAAGGTCGAACGCAATACTCCCGGCGCAGTACAAGCTTTGGGAGCAGAGGCGTGGCCAAATGTGGTACCCTCCAGGGTGGCGTCCTGGGCAAAACCAGGGGCGCCACCAGCCCGAGAGCGATATCTACCTCTCGAAGGAGTTTCCTGGCCCTAAACCCAAAAGGCTTAGGGTATGACTGGCGTCTCTCGACGGCATAGGCACCATCGAGATCAGCTGCGGATGCAGTGAGAGCTGTTGGCGACTGAGGGAGGCGCCGGGCTCGCGCGTACAGTCGAGTGATACACTGCACGCGGCGCAGAGCGAGTGGCATCTCCCCAGCATCGACCAACAGGCTCTCAATGGGGGAAGTGCGGAAGGCACCGGTCGCAAGGCGAAGGCCGGTGTGGTGGATCGAATCCACCTTCCGCAATAAACGCTCGGCTGCGGATGCATAAAACTCGCATCCGTAGTCGAGCTTCGAGCGAACAAAGGATCGATAAAAAAGTAAGGCAGTAGCCCTATCAGCGCCCCAAGCGCTGAACGTCACGGAACGGAGAATGTCCATGGCGCGGGTACAAGAGACCCTAAGGCTGCGAATATGAGCCTCCCAGGTGAGGCGTCGGTCAACTACAAGACCAAGGAAACGGTGCGACTCAACCACATCCAGGCGCACCCCATTAAGAAACAAATCTGGGTGGGGGTGAAGCCGTGGATGGCGGCAGAAGTGCACCACCTTAGTCTTGGCCAAAGAAAACCGAAACCTGTGCGCTTCGGCATAGCGAGAGACGCGGTTCAATGCCTGTTGGAGTCGACGCGCCAAAAGAGATCAAAAGGTCGTCCACGTAGAGCGTAGCGAGAACATCTTCCGGCAGCACCGAGGTGATGCCGTTGATGCTCAGGACAAAGAGTGTGACACTGAGGACACTTCCCTGCGGGACACCCTCTTCAAGCTCCTTTGGGCCAGAGAGGGCTCCTCCCACACGTACGCGGAATCGACGATCTCGCAAAAATTCAGATATAAAAATTGGGAGGCGTCCACTCGCCCCCATCGTGTGGAGAGTCTCCATGATACCGTATCGCCATGCGGTATCATAGGCCTTCTCCAGATCGAAAAACACCGTGGCGTAGTGCTGTCTACGAAGGAGAGCCTCGCAGACGGCATTTTCCAGTCGGAGCAGAGCATCCGACGTGGAGTGGAACTTGCGGAAGCCGCACTGTGCGGAAGACAGATGGCCTCCGCTGTCCAGGAAAAAGGCTAATCTAACATTTACCAATTTCTCCATCAACTTGCACACGCAAGAGGTTAGAGAGATGGGCGGAAACCGGTCGGAGTAGAGTGATCTCTCCCCGGTTGGCGAAAGGCAAGCACAGTAGCGATTCGCCAAGAATCTGGGAGGAGAGCCTCCACCCAGATCCTGTTGAACAAATCTAACAGAAAGGCCATGCCTCGCTCACCTAGGTGTCGAAGCATGGCGTACGGGACATCGTCCGGACCATGGGCGGTGTCCGCGCACGAAGCGAGAGCGGAACGCAACTCGCTTACAGTAAACTTGTCGTTGAAGGGTTCTCCGCCTCTGGAGGTAAAGTCCAGCCGGCGGCCTTCCGCAACATCACGACGTGCATTAAATGCTGGCGGAGCAGCATCACGGCTAGAGAATGCAGAAAAAGCGGTCGCGAAGGATTCCGCCACGGACGCGGGGTCCGAGATTGCGGTCCCATTCTCCTGGAGAACGGGAGGGGGGTCCTGCGAGAACTTGCCCCGAATCCTTTTGACTCGCTTCCACACCTCAGCTAAAGGGGTCTTCCCGTTAAGTGAAGACACGTATGCCCGCCAAGAAGAGCGGCGGGCGTGCTTCGAAATATACCGGAACCTAGCCCTAGCCCGACGAAATTCAGCGACAGTGAAATCGTTCGGGCGGCGCTTATAGCGCATGTAGGCATAACGCTTTTGTTTGAGGGCCGTCTCACACTCGGCCGACGACCACGGGAGCGGTCGGCGTGCAAAAAGGCGAGACGTCCTAGGAATAGTATTCAGGCCCACGGCGATGAGGTTGCCGGAGAAGAACTCAACGGCCTCATCTACCGACCTAAACTCCTCGACTGAAATAGAGAATTCAGTCATTTCCTGAAATGCAGGCCACCGCGCCCGCGTCAAGCACCACCGAGGTGGTCTCTCAGGCGGCAGTTGCCCTGAAAATGATATTTGAATGGGAAAGTGATCACTACCATGGAGGTCATCGGCCACCCCCCAATCAAAATCAGGCTGTGCATCCGAAGAGCACAAAGATAGGTCAAGGCAAGAAAATAAAGCGGTTCTCGGACAGTGATGCGTAAACTCATCCACGTTTAGGACACCCATCTCAAGCTCTTCGATCAGATCGGCAAGGACTTGTCCCCTGGGATTTATGGAGTAATCCCCCCAGAGAGGATGCCTGCCGTTCAGATCTCCAAGCAAGAGATAGGGCCTCGGCAACCGTGCCACGACGCGGCGG
Source organism: Ceratothoa steindachneri (assembly GCA_963969495.1). Lineage (NCBI taxonomy): Eukaryota > Metazoa > Arthropoda > Malacostraca > Isopoda > Cymothoidae > Ceratothoa > Ceratothoa steindachneri. The sequence goes on along the minus strand of OZ018321.1, from coordinate 64,675,454 downwards.
AAGTCCCCGGCGTCGAAGTCAGCTGACGGTGGAATGTATGCAGAAATGATAGTATACCTCCTATCCAGGTGCAGCTGCACAGCCACTGCCTGAAAGGAGGTATCTAAAGAGAAAGGAAGAACAGAGACATCATGCCGGGTGTAAACCGCGCATCCCCCAGCCCGGCCATCCCGCGGTGGTGGGGTCGCAAGACCCTTATACCCCGGGAGGGCAGGCAGCGGGCACGCGCCTAGCATGGTCTCCTGCAAAAAAATAGCTAACGAGGAACGTGACGAGGCGAGCCTCCACAGCTCCTCCCAGTTGGCCCGGAGTCCACGGCAATTCCATTGAAGGAATATGCCCTCCAGGCCTAGCTCGGAGGAGACGCGGGGGCCCTCCTCGAATTGAATACCCTCACGGGAATGGCCGTACGCTTCCCGGGGGCAGAACCCCGGGCGCTGTTGGCCGGACAAAGCGCTGGAGGCGCTGTCGCCTTCGAGGACTTATTGGAGGAGGTTGGGCTCGCCATGCGAGTCTTTTCCTCCCTCCGCCTCGAAACCTTAGTCGGGCGCTGCGGCTTCGGAGGCGGGGGGCCCTCTTTTCGAGGAACCACCGTCTCCGAGCCACCCGCTCCACCTCGGGGCGTGGGCGAAGGAGCCGAAGCTCCTTTGTTGCTGTCCTCCTTTCGGGGGACAGCTTTAGGAACCCCCGAAGATGGCCTAGCGACCATCTTCAGGGGTGTTGCCTCCTGTGAGTCTAACGACTCTGTGGAGGCGCGTGGCCGTTTCGCCTTGCGGGAAACGGTCACGCTGGGGGAAGAGGGGGGGAGCCCTGGTTTTAGCCGGGGCTGGGTATGAACCCTTTTTGCCGCCAGCTTTACCAGGGGAGCGCCCGGGTGTAGTAGAGCCCGCAGAAGGGCTCCCAATGGGCGCGGAAAAACCGTGCTCGTTGGCCTGGATGGGCCAGGAGCAGAGGGTGCCTTTCGAACTACTGAGGCATATGACGTCCCAGGCAGAGCTGGGCGCGCCATGACCAAGTCCTTAGCCTCGCGGAATGAGAGTCTATCCTGGGCCTGAACGGCCAGGATTTCTTTCTCCAGGAGATATGCACCACATTGCTTCGAAGAAGCAGGGTGCGGCTCTCCGCAATTGACACACTTGGCCACACACGATTTGGACTTATCGTGTGCGACCTTGGAGCAATTTACACAGACTTCGGGTGACCCCGACTTTGCACGTCTACATGAGCGATTCGTATGGCCGAAGCGGTGACAGTAATAGCACCGCCGCGGCAGTGGCACGAATGCCTTCACGCGGTAGCGGTACCAACCGGCACGCACCGACTCAGGGAGCTTGTCACAGTCGAACGTGACGAAGTGTAGGGGTGGGTCTCGAAGCCCCTCCCTGTTTTCTCATCACACGTTCGACCTTGACCGCCCCATGGTCGGCCAGCTCTAGGGTGATGTCCTCAATGGAGTAGTCAACGAGTTCCCTCGCATAAACTACTCCTTTCACAAAGTTCATGGTAGAGTGCGGCGTCACACTCACCGGGGTGCCATGAAGTGTCCGAAGAGCACTTATCTTGGCGGCCTCGGCGGGATTCGCCGCATTCGCCAGAAGGCTGCCTTCCGAGAAACGGGTCACCTTCGGCTCTCTACCAATTGCACTAGCTAATCCTCTCCTCTGATGGATCATGTTGCCCTTGGACAACATGGTGCCATCAGTTGAGCGAATAACGAGGAAGCGTTTGAAGCCAGCGGGCTCGAAAACGCCAGGTAACCTCTGAATCAGGGGCCCCGATGTCATCGAGGCTCCGTCCTGTGCACTCTTGGTATTAGTCTTCTTTGTCAGAGGCTCCGCAACCGGGGGGGCAGAGGGGGCGGATGTGCCGATCTTGGCTTGGTCGCTTGCCAGAGTGGCAGCAGACCCATCCGTCCCCGCAGCCCCCGCGGATGGAGAGGAGCCCCGAGTCTTTTTTGTCTTTTTAGTCTTTTTCTTTTTCGGAGAGGAGGGCGGGGAATGAACCCGCTTCTCACCTCCGCCGGAAGAAGCCCCCAGGCCAGATGGATCGGCCTCAGCCAGGTCATTCTCTGAAATGGAGAAGGTCCTGGTAGTCGTGGGGGCACCGGTCGGCGGAGATCCCTCCCCTCCTTGTACTGCTTCGGAAACCACAGCCGTTTGAGGAGGACCTTGCATCGGGGCGGATTCGGGTTCGGTGCTTGGTGCCGAGCCCAGATTCCCCCCCCATGGAAGGCCCTACCGTCTGAGGCTGGGTTCCCTCAAGGACCATGTCTATCTTAGGGGGGGCCTCCAGTTGGTCATCCCCCCCCCCCAAGACATCGCAGGTCCCGTTGGCAGTATCGTCACTAGTCTTCTTTGGGGAGGCATGGGCCTTGAACCCGGCAAGGTTCAGTATTCTTGCCAGCAGGTCTTTTGAGGGAAGCGACCGAAGGGGCCTGGCTTCCCTCTCCCCCCTAAGGGGGTTTGCCCTACCGAGCCGCTTCGATGTGGAGCGGCTGGCTTTCTTGGCAGTCCCCTTGGAAAGAACAGAGGGGACTGCCGCTGGTAAAAGGGAGGCGCCCGAAAGCACCTCCAGAGAAGGGGGTGAGGGGGAGTCCCCTACACCCGTAAGCGAAGGAGACGAGTAAGCCTCCTCTCCGGTTGAGATATATGGAGGGTCCCCTGAGCAAGCACAGGGAGAGGGACCTCCATTTTTTTGCTGGAGCTGCCCAAGGGCGGCTCCGTCGATGTTATAGGTGAAGTTGGGGGTTGGGGTTTTTTTTTAAACTCATCATTGGGCATGGTGACCCTCTTTTTGACACGGGACGCAATCGCGCATCACCTCTCGCAGTAGCCCGCACTGCGAGAGGTGCTTACAAGCCCGGCAGAGCCAGGCGCCGCCATTTAAGACCACCCCTCCCGCCTGGTGGCCTGGCAGTCCATCGGCATGGCGGCTCCACTTTGGACACGGCGTAAAAAATAATAGATTGTGAAGAGGAGAGGAAAAGGGATGTGAGGAAGGTATGGGTGGGGATGAAGCAGGTTGTTAAAAACCAGCCACGCCAGACCGGAGCTCAGGGGTTAGGGAACATTGTCCCCCACCCCCTCAGCCCCGATGCGGGACAGTTGGCTGAAAGGAAGGTCAGCATCTACCCTGTGAAATTAGAGGCTGACCAGAGAAAGTTGTGGGAGAGGTTGTGTGAAAAGAGAGGAAACAAGTATTTTGAAGGAAGGAAGAGAGGCTAAGCTGGGGCCGGACGGAGCGCTGGCCTACATGTCCAAGAACCCAGTAAAAGATAATCTTGACAACCGCCTATATGGCCAAAATCGTGGCATCACGGATATCGCGAACCAGGGGATGCAGAGATTCCAAACCCTCGAGAGCAGTCAGGGCGCTTTGTGAGTTGCTATATGTAAATCATAATACGATCTCCGAACCGGACACGTCGCATTATCTCTTACCGAGCGGTGTATTGCAACCAGCTCGGCCGTGAAGACAGACGGAGCGCAAGGCAAAGCCCCGCTGTCTTCAAAGGTGATACGACGTGGAAACCGGTCCCTATTGAGACTTGGAGCCATCCGTATACATTGGCACAGTTCCAGCGTGACACAAAGTGTGATCTCCCAGCCATCGACAAGTAGGCTCTCAATGGGGAAAGGGCGGAAGGCACCGGTTGCCAGGTGAAGGGGGATGTGGTGGATAGAGTTCACTTTCCGCAAAACACTCACAGCTGCGGATGCATAAAACTCGCATCGTAGTTGAGCTTCGAACGAACAAAGGATCGATAAAAGAGTAAGGCAATATGCTATCAGCGCTCCAGGGCTGAACGTCATGGAATGAAGAATGTCCATAGCGCGGGTACAAGTGACCCTACGGCTGCAAATATGAGCATCCCAAGTGAGGCGTCGGTTAAATACAAGACAAAGGAAATGGTGCCAGTCCACCACGTCCAGGGGCACCCAATTGAGAAACAAACCTGGGTCAGGGTGGAGCCGTGGATGACGGCAGAAGTGCACCTACTTAGTCATGGCGAAGGAAAACCGAAGCCTGTGCGCGTCGACATAGCGAGACGCGGTTCAATGCCTGTTAGAGTCGACGGTTAAGAGTTGGCACCTGAGCCGCGGCAAAAGAGATCGAAAGGTCGTCTACGTAGAGCATAGCGAGAACATCTTTTGGCAGCACAAAGGTGATACAATTGAGGCTCAGGGCATATAGTGCGACATTGACGACACTTCCCTGCGGGACACCATCTTCCTGCTCCATTGGGCCGGAGAGGGCTTCCCCCACCAGTACACGGAATCGACAATCTAGCAAAAATTCAGATATAAATATTGAGAGGCGTCCCCTCAACCCCATGATAGCGTATCGCCATGCAGTATCATATACCTTCTCAAGATTAAAAACACCGTGGCATAGTGGTCTACAAAAGGAAGGCCCCGCAGAAGGCATTTTCCAGTGGGAGCAGAGTATCCAACGTGGAATGGAACTTGCGGAAGCCGTACTGTGGAGAGGACAGATGGCCTTCGTAGTCCAGAAAAAAAGCTAATCTAACCGTTATCAATTTCTCAATCAACCTGCACAAGCAGGAGGTTAGGGAGATTGGGCAGAAACCGACCGGATAGAGTGAGTGATCTCTCCATCTGCATTTTGGGAAAAGCAAGCACAGTAGTGATTCGCCAGGAATCTGGAAGGATACCCTCTACCCAGATCCTGTGGAACAAATTTAACAGAAAGGCCATGCCTCGCTCACCCAGGTGTCGAAACATGGCATACAGAAAATTCTCTGAACCAGGGGCGGTGTCCGCGCACAAAGCGCGATCGAAACGCAACTCACTCAGAGTAAACCGGTCGTTGAAGGATTCTCCGCTTCTGGAAGTAAAGTCCGGTCGGCCGCTTTCCGCGAAATCACGATGCGCATTGAATGCTGGAGGAGCAGCATCCCGGCTAGAGAATCAGGATAAAGCGGTGAAGAAGGATTCCGTCACAGACGCGGAGTACGAAATTGCGGTCCCATTCTCCTGCGAGAACTTGCCCCCAATCATTTTTACTCGCTTCCACACCTCTGCTAGAGGGGTCTTCTCGTTAAGTGAAGACAGGTATGCCCGCAGTAGGCGTCCAAAATGGCCAGACGTTCTAAGAATAGTAGCTAGGTGTACGGCGATGAGGTTGCCGGAGAACTCAATTACCTCATCTACAGACCTAAGCTCCTCAACTGAGACAGAGAAATCAGTCATTTCCTGAAAGTCGGACCACCGCACCCGCGCCAAGCACCACCGAGGCGGACTCTCGGGCGGAAGCGGCCCAGAAAATGATATTTGAATGGGAAAGTGATCACTACCATGGAGGTCATCGATCACCCGCCACCCAAAATAAGGCCACATGTGCATCCTGAGAGCACAAAGATAGATCGATGAAGCGGTTCTCAGGCAGTGATGCGTAAACTCATCCACATTTAGGACACCCATCTCAAGCTCGTCGATCAGGTCGACAAGGACTTGACACGTGGGATTAATTGAGTAGTGTCCCCAGAAGGGGGTGTCTACCGTTCAGATCTCCGAGCAAGAGAAAGGGCCTCTGCAACCGTGCCACGACGTGGCGGAAGTCCCCCGCGTCCAAGTCGGCTGACGGTTGAATGTATGCGGAAATAACAGTATACCTCATATCCAGGTGCAGCTGCACAGCTACTACCTGAAAGGAGCTATCCAAAACGAAGAGAAGAAGGAAGACATCATACCGTGTAAATCGCGCATCCTCTCGCCTGGTGGTGGGATCGCAAAACCCTTATACCCCGCGAGGGTGGGTAGGGGGCATGCGCCAAGCATGGTGTCCTGCAAAAAGATAGCTGAGAGGGAAGAGGACGAGACGAGCCTCCAGCTCCTCCCAGTTGACCCGGAGTTCGCTGCAATTCTATTGAAGGAATATACCCTCCATGCATAGCTCGGAGAGGAGATGCCGGAGCCATCTTTGAAGAGAAGACCCTCAACGGAATGGCCGTACGATTCCGGGAGGCAGAACTCCGGGTGTTGTTTGCCAGGCAATGCACTGAAGTCGCTGTCGCCTTCGAGTATTTATCGGGGGAGGTTGGGCTCGCCATGCGAGTCGCTCTTTCGGAGCATCCACCGTCTCCGAGCACTGGGTGTGGGCGAAGGAGCCGAAGCTCCTTTAGTGCTGTCCTCCTTTCGGGGGTCAGCTTAAGGAACCCCAGAAGATGGGCTCACGAACATCTTCAGGGGTGATGCCTCCTGAGTCTAACAACTCTATGGAGGTGCCTGGCCGTTTCGCCTTACGGGAAAAGGAGGGGAGCCCTGGTTTTAGCTGGTGCTGGGTGTGAACCCTTTGTGCTGCCAGCTTTCCAGGAGGGGCCAGGGTGAGTAGAATCTGCAGAAGGGTTCCGAATGGGCGCGGAAACGACTGTGCTTGTAGGACTAGAGGGGCCAGGACCAGAGGGTGTCTTTCTTAACATTGATGAATAGGAAGTCCCAGGCAGCACGGTGCGCGCCATGACCAAGTCCTTAGCCTCGCGAAATGAGAGCCGATCCGTGGCTTGAACGGCCAGAATTTCCTTATGAAGGAGATACGGACCACATTGCTTTGAAGAAGCAGGGTGCGGCTCTCCGAAATTGACACACACAATTTGGACTTAGTGTATGCGGCCTTGGAGCTACTTACAGACTTCTGGTAACCCCAACTTTGCGCGCCTATAGGAGCGATTAGTATGGCCGAAACGGTGACAGTAGTAGCACCTCCGCGGCACTGGCACGAATGCCTTCACGCGGTAGCGATACCAACCGGCACGTACCGACTGAGGGAGCTCGTCACAGTCGAAAGTGACGAAGAGTGTAGGGGTGGGACTCAAGGCCTCTCCCTGTTTTCTCATCACAAGTTCGACCTTGACCGCCCCGTGGTCTGGCAACTCTAAGGTGATGTCATCTATGGAGTAGTAGTCCACGAGTTCCCTCGCATAAACTACTCCTTTCAAGAAGTTCATGGTAGAGAGGTGTATAAATCACCGGCGTGCCATCAAGTGTCCGAAGGGCACTAATCATGGCCGCCTCGGAGGGATGATTCGACGCATTCGCCAAAAGGATCCCATTCGAGAAACGGGTCACCTTCGACTCTCTACAATTACATCTGATGGATCATGTTTCCCTTAGCCAACATGTTGCCATCAGTGGAGTGAATAACAATGAAGCGTTTGAAGTCAGCGGGTTTAAAAACGCCAGGTAGCCTCTGAATGAGGGGCCCCGACGTAATGGAGGCTCAGCTCTCAGCCCTTTTGGTCTTAGTCTAGGACTCTCCACCCGAGGGAGCACCGTGACTGGACGTGCCGATCTTGGTTTGGTCACATACCGAAATGGCAGTGGCCGCATCAGTCCTTGCGTAGGGAATGCCCCCCTCCCCTCCATTTTTTTCCTGTTCTATTTTGTTTTATGAGAGGATGGCGGGAAATGAACCCTTCTCTCCACGAAGGTAGGAGTCCCTAGGCCAGATGAGCCGGTCTCGGCAAGATCCTTCTTGCCGAGGGGCACCAACCGGGTAAGGAGATCTTTCCTCTCCTTGTAAGGCCTGCGCCGTTTAAGAAGCCTTCACAGGGGTGGACTTCGGTTCTGTGCTTGGAACCGAGCCCATGAAAGATTCTAACGTCATCCAGGGACCATGTCCATCTCAGAGGGGGGCCTCCATGTGGCCATCCCTCCCCCAAGACATCATGGGTCGGCAAACCGGCATTCGTCAGGGATGAGAGAGGGGGCACATACAGTGAGCCCCTGTAAACTCGATATGCGCGCCTGCAGGACTTTGGAGGGCACGAGCCGATGGGCCCCGTCATCCCTCGCCCACCTAAGGGGATTGGCCTTATCAAGTCGCTCCCGCGGTCAATAATGGACCACCTGCCTGCTTTCTTGGGAGTCCCCTTGGAAAGCAAAAGGGGGACTACTGCTGGAAAAAGTGCGTCGCCGGGTGAGGATGAAGCAGGTTGTTAAAAACCCATCCCCGCAAACCAGAGCTCAGGGGTGAGGGAACGTTGTTCCCTCCCCCTCCGAGCCCCGATCCGGGATAGTTGGGTGAGAGGAAGCTGGTCAGTGTCTACCCTGTAGAATTAGAGGCAGACTAGAGAAAGTTGTGAGAGAGGTTGTGGGGAAAGTGACGAAGCAGAGTAAGAAGATAGGGCATCAGAATGGAGAAGAGGCTAGCTGTGGCAAAATTAGAGCACTGAGTCCCATCAGTACGGCAGCCAGGAAACCAAATCGCTGTGCCCCTTACAAAGGGAAACCTATAATGGACAAACATGACGAAGATTGAAGGGGTGGGTCTATAGGCCACTTCATGTTTTCTCATCACATGTTCAAGTTTGACCGCTCGAAGGTCAGCCAGCTCAAAACTATGGAGTAGTTCAAGAGTTCCTCCTTCTGGTAAAACACTCCTTTCATGAACTTCATGGTAGTGAGGCATCACACTCACCGGCGAGACATTAAGTGTCCAAATGGCACTAACCATTGCCACCTCAGAGGGATCTGATTCATTCAGCAGAAGCCTCCTGTTCCAAAAAACAGGTCACCTTCAGCTCTTTACCAATCAAGTTAACTAATGCCTTCTATTGTCACCATATTTGTATAAAAATGAAAAGTAGATACTATGACCCGGCCCCAATGACTTGGAAGGCTAAAAGAAAAACTTCCATATGATCAGAAAATCTGAGAATATCAATAAGCCTTTGTCAACCCAGCCCATCATTTAGGAGTAATTATCGTTGAACTTAACCATAAAGGATGGTGCCGGCAAAGCCACCTTCTATGTCTACTGGAAGAAGATGAGCAGTTAACAACCCAACACCCCGTACCTAATACTTGCCTTAGCCAGCAGGCTTTCAGCCCTCACAGCAGGTAGGGACCTCACGGTATACACTGCCACTCGACTAAGGGTCATAAGAGGATGAAAGTGCAGTGGACGGCCAGAACCTCTGTGGATAGGAGAGCAAGTGTGGAAAGGGGTCAGGGTATGTAATAAAGAGAAGTAGAGATAGGCCGGTCCACTGATAAGTAAGGTGGGTGATCACCTATTACTATCATGCCCTGGTGTTAGGTGATCCCAGGATGACATGCAGTCCATCAAGGCAACATGGCTACTGGACTGAACTCGTCCAGGTGGGAATGGTTTTACTGGTACAGAATATGGGTAGAAAAGGTTGAAGGAATAGCTGCAATAATAAATAATAGTAATAAATAATGCACAGTTATAATAATACAATAATATTAATAATTAATGCTAAAAATAAAAGAAAGTGCTGAGAGGAAATGAGGGGAAAGTGTACCAACAACTTTCCCAGGACCCCTCAGAGTTCATGTTAACCGAGTAACAGGGCTTCCCTAATCTTCACTCAGGCCAGGAAGATATACAGCTCCTCTGGGTACCAAGTGTAAGAGGTTACATAGGGTACCCCGCTGTGGGGCACCACTACATATAAGATGATACGCTTTTTCCAAGTCCTTAAACTGACACTACACTTTACCTCTCTTAGCCCTTTGGGGTTTTTTTTTAGCTAGTAGCTGTATCAGTGCAAATACAAACACCTTCCTAACTTAAAACCATTATTCATCCCTATCAATCACCAGGTATCAACCTTATCCAACCAACCTGAATTTTTCCATACCCTTTCCCTAAACAAATTTGGGCCTTATCTGCCTGTAGCTCTTGCATACCCCTATATTTATACAATGGCACAATTAGTGAATTCTTCAAACCCTCAGGCACTCTCCCACTTTTAAATGCTTTTAAAAAAGCACAACCAATTATGGTTAAATGCAAATATTTCATGCACTAGAAGTACCACACACCTCCATCATCTTCAGGAGGGTCCTCAACACATGTGATAGTGACCTTTGATCTGACACCTGAATCAAATTTAGCGATGGAGGTGAGGAGGGCCTTAGCCCACCCAATATGGAGGACAGGCGTGGAAGAGCCTTCCTCCCAACCACACACCCCGTCGTAGAACTCGAGGAGGGAGGCAAAGCAGAAGGGGTCTGCCAGAACGCAGCCCCGGCCTCCGAAAGAGGTTGATGTCCGCATCAAATGAGGAATGAGCTCGGTGGCAATCTCCAAAAATTCCTTATAAATCTCTTCATCATCTCGAGAGTAATTGTAACTGAAAAGATCAAAATAACAAATTTAAATGCAATTGTGCAAAAATAAATATTATTAAAAACAACTCCATATATGAGTTCGAAAATGGGTTTGCAACTTTGAAATTATAGCAAAAATTATTGTAACTAGTTTTGTGCAAAAGAGCATGAAATAACAACAACCAAATTTAACATTTTTTTTTAAATGTATGCCGTGTTTCAGCAGCCTGAGAACACTACTGAGAAAAGGAAAAATAAATAAAGAGGAGTGAAGAAATGCTTCGATTTTTTTTAAGAACATATCTGGTGACTGCCTACGTGGGCAAAGTTGACATAATTACTTGACTACAGGCCAAATACTAGCCTACATCATAATATCAAATAAGTTGAACATCAAACCTAAGACCAAAACACAGAAACAACAAGCAGCGCAAAAACTAGAAAGGAGCACAATCAGGCATCAGGGCAAGGCACGCCTCTCTCAGGCATGGAAAAATGCTTCATCTTCAAGGTCAGATAGTCCACAAGTTATATATATGAACCCATCCAAGTACACAGAACAAGCAGTAGCGAGCACACTGGTCACGATAGTGGGACAGGAAAAGGGTGCTAAGATCACACAGAGTGGGACATTCAACAAGAATGTGCTGAACACACTGGGCAACAATGCAGTCATCATAATAAAGTGGAGGAGAGTACTCTATCAAATGGCTCTGCATGCAGCGAGTGTGCCCAATTAAAAAAAAAATTCTAATGGGCCGGCCCATCCTTCGAGTGCCTTCAAGGGCATAAAGTGCCATAATTTAAAATTTCAGCCCAGTGCTAGTCTACATTAAAGTTAAGAAAACCAAACTAAATAAAGAAAAAAAATAAAAACAAAGAAGCGTGTTCCCATGTAAGGAAAAGACACGCCTCATCCAAAAATCTGATACATGAATCCCTCCAGAATAGAAGAGACAAGCGGTAGCAACCCCACCTGTCCCAATACCAGGCCATGTAACCTGCATAAAAATCACCTAGACTGAGTGATTCAACAAAACTGTCTAACAGTCGTCAGAATAAAGTGCAGGAAAGCGCTCCGTCAAATGGCGGCGTATTCTGAGTGTGCCAAATTCGAGGATGACAGAAAGCAACCTAAGGAGTGGGTGTAGGTCCATGGGAAGAGTCACAGAACAATCGCATGCAACTTTAAGTTCCCCTCGGTAATCTCCCATCTTCTTTGCCAAGAAGCCCTGATTCCAGCCACGTAATCAGTGTGAGGAAGAGCGAAACAGTGCTCTGGTCACCTGGTCTTCAGAATCTTTGGCACCCTCATTCCCTGTAATTCCCAAATGTCCAATAACTCAGACAGAAGATATCCTCGAGATCTGCCTGGCTCACGGAAACCATGACATCATGGACAGCGCTAAACAGGAGTGTGAAGATTCCAATGCCTAAGAGCACTCAAGGCGCTTTGTGAGTCACTATACATCATAACCTGGTCTCTGAACCAGGCACAATGCATTACCTCCCATACAGGTTATATTGCAACCAGCTCGGCCTTGAAAACAGACACAGGGCCTGGTAGAGCACAGGTGACTTCAAACAGATTGGATACAGCATGGAAAGTGGCCCCCTCCTGGGACTTGGATCCATCCATATCCACTGGCAAGGATCCAGCGTGACACAAAGTGTGCCCTAAAAAGGCTGAACGTAATACTCCTTGCGCTGTGGAAGCTTTGGAAGTAAGTAGAATCGTGGCAAATAGTCAAAGATGGTACCCTTCAGGGTGGCGACCTGGGCAAAGTAGAGGAACCAAATGAATAATAGTACAATGTGCACAGTGCAGAGCCAATAGCATCTCCCCAGTATTGACAAGTAGGCTCTTAATGGAGTGCTTGCGGGAAAGCCAGTCACCAGGCGGACTGATGTGGTGGATTGAGTTCACATTCCATAATACATGCTGGGATGCAGATGCATAAAACTTGCATTTGTAGTCAAGATTTGAACAAACAAGGAATCTAGAGAAGATGGATAAAAATGCAATGCAGTAGCCCATTCAGCACCATCGCAGAATGAAGAAAGAACATGACATGGGTACAGGAAACCCTAAGGCTACGAATATGAGCCTCCCTGCAAGGCATCAGTAGAAAACAGTGCCAAAGAAATTGTGTGAATCCACTACTTCCAGGAAAACCCTGTTTAAGAACAAGTGCGGGTCACAATGGAGCTGTAAATGGCAGCCGAAGTGCACCACCTAAATCTCAGCCAAAGAAAACCGAAACATGCACGCTTCAGGATAGGAAGAGATGTGGTTCAATATCTGTTGGAGTCGACGCTCAAGAGTGGCATCTGGACCGCACCAAAAGAGATTGAAAGGTTATCCACAGAGTGTGTAGCAAGAACATCTTCCGGCAGCACCAAGTGATACTGTTGATGCTGAGGGGGAAAAAAGTGTGACACAAAGACCCCCGCTTCGAGCTCTATTATGGCAATCTCACAAACACCTAGAAATAAAAATTGGGAGCCATCCTCTAGTCCCCATCATATGAAGAGTCTCCATGATACAGTATCACCATGGGCATCATAGGCCTTCTCCAGATCAATAAAGACGTTTGTACTGCTGTCTAGGAAGGAAGGAATTGTAGATGCCATTTTTCAGTCGGAGCAAAGCATGCGACTAGAGTTTATCTTGTGGAAGCCGCATTGTACGGAAGACAGGTGGCCTTGGGATTCCAAGGGTAGAGTACTGCGCATCATGCATAACAGGGGGAGTGTCCACTCAAGATGAGAGGGTGGAACAACTCAATGTAATCCTGTCATTGAAGGGTTCTCTTTCTCTGGAGGTCAAGTCCAGTAAGTGGCCTTCAGCAACATCACAGTGTGCAGTGAATGCTGGCAGAGCAGTATCTCAACTAGAGAATGAGAAAGCCACAAGAAGGAATCCGCCACAGATGTGGAGCCTGAGATTGCAGTCCCATTCTCATGGAGAAGGCAAGAGATTCATAGCAGAACTTGCCCAGAATCTTTTTGACTAACTTCCACACCTCTACAAGAAGGGTCTTCCTGTTAAAAGAAAACATGTAGCGCCAGACATGCTTCAAAATATAATGCAACCTAGCCCTAACTCAATGAAATTGACCAACCATGAAAGCGTTTGGGCAGCACTTATAGCAAATGTATGCATAACGCTTTTGTTTGCAGGCAGTCAAACACTCAGCTGACCACCATGGAAGCAGTCAGTGTGCAAAACGGCCATATATTCTAGGAATGGTAGATACGCCCAGGTTCTCTGTCTCTGGAAGGTAAAATACAGTCAGTGAGTGGCCTTCAGCAACATCCTTCTGGAGCAACCATGTGTAAATTCATCAAAATTTATGACACCTATCTCCGTCTCATTGATCAGGTCAACAAGGCCCTAATCCTTGGGATTGATCCAGCACTGGGTTTTACGAGGGTACTGTTACATTCTGCTTTTGATCTCTCATGAGGTTTACAAGTGTGATAGAAAAATTACAGTAAACTTAAAATTCAACTTTTCCAGATTGTGTTGTTAAAATTGCTTTTTTATTGTGTGGAAGTGCCAAGATTGAAGCGAACAGAATAGAGATCTCTGCTCTCCTGCACACAGGCCACAAGTCTGATATCACCAAGTGGCTCAAAGTCAGCTGGATCACAGTCCACAGAGTCAGGGAGAGGATCAAGAGCGGGGAAAGACCTCAAAGATCAAACTGGTTCAGGCAGAACTTACGTTGTCAACTGTTTGGATGCAAGAAAAGCCTTCAGAAGTGTTCCAAAACTCAAAATAACTACACTCGAGAGGAAGAAAATCTCTGTGGCCAGTGTACAGGGCTATCCATTAAGAGCTTGAGGTGCATGGAAAGGCCATCAACAAGCAGGACAGCCGCGTGGTAAGCTTAGGTGAGGATATCACTGAGGTCCACTGAATGTCCACAACCAAGCACCCAACCTCTGTGATGATGTTTGGCATCGTGGCTTTGAATGGCAAAAAGATGCCATCGATGTGGTCCATGGCAGGTTACATGCTCACCGTGGATAAATACATGGACATTGACCACGATAGTCAATCCCGCCCTGGGTGAGAAAGATCACAAAGGCGAACAAAGTCTTTCAACAGAACAGAGTCATGGCCCCCCACTGCCAAACCATGGAAGAATGGTTGGGGACAAACAAACTTTTTGCTGCTGCAGTCGCACATCCTATATCCCCTCGACTACAGATGTGGGCGCTTGTTGAGGGCAAGGCCTGCAAGGTCCGCAACATCAACACATGTGGGGCAGCATGAGGGCTGAAGTCCTCCATCAATCTCATGTGGGGCAGCATGAGGAAGAACTTTGTAAGCAACAAGTTTATTTTTTTTTTAGGAGCCTATCTGGCGACTACCCACTTGGGCACAAGTTGCCGCAATCACGACAGCCTAGTACTAGGCTACTTTAAAATATGAATATGAAAAACAACAACAATAAAAAGGGAAAATGGCAACAAGGAAGAAGCAAGCTCCGGCGTCATGTGATCTACAAAGAAAACAACAAAAAAATCTAGTTAAATAAAGGGAAGAAGGCTGACCTCCCCGCAAAAGTCTATAAGTCCACCAGTCAATGTGCACGAACTTGTCCCGAGTACAAGAACGGGCGGTAGCGACCCTGCCCATCCCGGTACCGAGATAGGTAACGTGCACGGAAATCGACCAGAATACGACATTCAACAAGAATGTGCCGAACAGTCTGGGAAAACAAGGCAGTCATCACAGTAGGGCGCTGGCGAGCGTTCCATCAAATGGCGATGCGTCCCGCGAGTGTGTCCAATTCGGAGATGACAGAAAGCAACCTGAAGCCTTCACGGCATTGGGGGGGTAGTTCCATGGGAACAGTCGCGGCGCAATGGCATGCAATTTTAATTTCCCTTCAACCGTCTCCATCTTCTTTGCCAAGCAGCCCGAAGAGCTGCCCATATTCCTTAAATGTAATTGGTGTGAGGAAGAGCGAAACGCTGGTCTGGTTGCCCAGTCCTAGCGGACTAATTCCCTGCAATTCCTATATGCGAGGAACCCAGCAGATGATAATCTCGATATCAGCCCGCCTCGCCAAAACCATGGCGTCGCGGATATCACACCCTGCTGACTTAAAACAGAGGGGAAACGGGGTGGAAACCGACCCACTCTCGGGACTTTGAGCCATCCGTATACACTGGCACAGTTCCAGCATGACACGAAGTGTACTCCCAAAAAGGAGAATGCAATACTCCCAGTGCTGTAGAATCTTTGGGAGTAGAAACGTGGTGCCAAATGGTCAGAGGTAGTACCCTCAAGGGTGGCGTCCTGGGGAGAACCACACGTCTATGACTTGGCTTTGCCTTTCCTAGATATCAAGCACCAGTCTTAGTTGATGGTAAAGATTTTATTCTCCCACCATCATACATCACTTTCCCACAAGGTGAGGTTAGTGTGAAGCACAACCATGAATAGAAGAACAAAGAAAAACAAAAACCAAAGTTCCAATATATCTAAATAACTCAGACACCTATTTTTGACTTACTTTCGAATAACTTGAGCGGACCGAGCCCATACACGCAAGGCTAGCTTGTATCTCTTGTTTCGGTAGCAGTAACCACCAAGATAAGTGTATGGATAAATGTGTTGATTGCCATAATACCGAACATTGCTAAGAATAGCTTCTTCGTACAATTTTGTTGCTGGCGGTCGCCCCTGAGTGTGACTCATTTCTTCAAGGTCAGCCAGATTATCTGCAAAAAGTGAAATTCTATCAGTAGGTTAGTCAATTGCAATAATGGTAATGTGCATGGCTGAAGCAGACCTCAGAAAATAATGTTGTATTTTCATATCAAAAATTTAGTGATGGTTCACAGGTGTTATCAGGTTTAAAAGTCGAAGGGTTTGTTCAGATATCAGTTTATTATAGTAGTTGATTTGTCATAGTTTGTTGTATCCAATAACCTTTGGATGACCACGAATTTCAGGAGTATCATATGACATTGCATCTTTACAATTTTGTAAAGACAACAATGCCATGAAGAAGTGTGTATCCTGATGAGCTAGTGTTTGCAAATGTCAGAGGTAGTATATTAAGTTTAAGAAAGCTAAGTTTTATCTCTCTTATGGATATCAACCAGGAAGACCTAATGTTCATAATGATGATATAGGAAAAGCTGTAGTTGAAGAAGAGACATGACAAAACCTCAGTCATGCCTCCCAGAAACTTATTCTACCTTGATGCGCTAATAAAGAGTAAGCAAGAAAATTAGAAAGGTGCATAAAGAGGGGATTTGGATGTCTACTGAGACATCCAGCCTCTTGGACGAAATTGAGACAACCATTTTTCCTTTAATATGGCAAGCACAACTTTGAAAACATGTGTTTAAAACTAACTTTTTCTGTAGAGAACATAAGAACATAAGAAAGAAGGAGACTGCAAAAGACCATTCATGGCCTACACTTGGCAGCTCCTGTAAGAAATATATTATCAAATAAAGTGTATCTTATATACTTTTCCATATATAGGCCTCTGAAAATTGCCAAGAATTAAACATACAGCAAATGTATGCCTCTTTTAGGTCTTTTTTCATCACAATAGATAAAGCAACCACAATTTTTTTCCTGTTATTTAGCATATAGTAGACCATTTCTGAGCAGTAATCAAGTTAATTCCTATTATGGAGGTCAGAATACTTTTTGAAATGTGTGATTTCAAAAATTTTCAAAAAAATACCCATTTTGATGCCCTTAGTTGACCCTGTGAGTTCACTCTCATTTTCAAATTTTTACCATGAATTCTTATACTTCTGAAGATGATGCAACAAACAGGGATCAATACTTTCATCAAATCTATTCAACCTGTACATGCACAAGATACATCCCACACTCTCCAGATAAACATTGTTTCCTATGCAGATGAGATAACAATTACATGTACACACCAAAATGCAGACACAGCCACCCAACTTCTTTAACCCTACCTAAATCACCTTCACACATGGTTCCTCACAAACAGACTAAAGATAGCCCCAGTCAAATCTCAGCTACCTTTCCCACTAATGGACAGCACAAAATAATTACACACCTAATCTCACTATAAACAACACCCACATACACAGCACAAATACTTGGAGTAACATACATCAATGCCATTCAAACAACACATCACAAACATAAATAACAAATGCACACTAAGACTAAAGGCTCGCAGATCTCTTGCCAATATAACATTTGAACAGAACAAAGAACCCACAACAATAATATACAAATAAAATATACACTGTGATGGACTATGCAAGCCCTGTCTGGGCATCTAACCTCATTGATGCACATCACAACACAATACAAACCATACAAAACAAGGCCATAAAAATCATCGAAGGCTGCACAGCTACTACACCCAAAGACCACCTACATAACAAAACCAAAGTCCTCAAAGTCAAGGATGACCTGGACACAGCACACAAACAATTGTTGCAGCATCCACACACCCACTACACTACAGGTGAGAACACAAACACATTCCAAGGAACATCATAAAACCACCTAGTAACGATATCAAACACAAATCTCTCATCATTCCTACCTTGCCCACCAAAAACCAGCCTTCAGAAACATCCACACACAAATCACTCACTCAAAAACAACACTTGGCCCCCGGAAATCCACCTTTCAGAATCCTCTCTCCCCTATGAAGACAGTCCACCTGGCTAGGCTGCGGCGTGGATACCACCCAGCCTTTCAGAAGAGGATGAATGATTCCATCGTGGATGTTTATCCAGGCTGCAACACAGAACCCCACCCCATCAAACTGGATCGCACACTACCACATACTAACATAATCTACACTTCCTGAGGGCCTTGTGGGAAAGCCCAGTCAAGGCTGCGGCCTTTCTGAGGGGCTTAGGGCTGTCCAGTGAGGAAGTCTGAGGCACAGCAACAACAGTGTATAGCAGTCAGCGTGAAGGCAACCCAAATTGAAACTCCATCTGGCAACTAACCACATCCAATGCGGCATAACTTTGCCAAAGTTGGAAGGAGTATTTTGTGTGAAATGCCTTAAAATGGTTTGGTATGTGCGACTTAGAGAATTATGTGTAGTTGAGATTTGCCAGGGTGAAAATGTGTGGTTGTAGTGTTCTGGGTATTTTGTGTTCAAATATAAAGCAAAATATCAACAAGTGTGAATCCCAAAGAAAGTTTGTAAAGAGAGATCTAAAAATAAAGTGGGGCTAGAGAAAGTGAAAATGTGTGGAAGACATAACTACAGATCCTCATCATACAGGCTATGGGAAAGGTAGGGCAAAGTGCGAGAGGTGGGGTTGGGAGGAGACAAAATTCTCCTTATGTCAGTCATGCATCCTTGTGGGAGTGTGGTATGATATAAATGAAGCTGAGAAAGAGGTTCTGGAATGAATTGGGATGTGTGGCGGATAGAGTTGGAAATGGGCATCAGTAGATGGTTGTATGAGATATGAATGGACAAAAAGGGGCAGGATGAGAAATAGAATAACTGGAGCATTTGGTAGACCTGTCAACAAGAAAAAAAGAGGAAGATTTGTTGTTTCTGCACTGAGAGAAATGTGTGTGGCAAACATATTCATAAACACACACACAGGCTTGGCAAAGAAGAAACAAATAGGGGTTTTACCAATGACCTGCAGTGAGGGAGAATGTAACCAACAAGAGTATTGAGAATGGAGAATAAGAAGGGTAAAAGAGTGGAAAGAAGAGCAGGAAAAATTATTAAGGGCATAGAAAGACAAGCAAAACCAACTTCAACCATAAATACTGGGATCCAGAAGACCATTTTGAGCTTCAAGAACTTGTTTACAATGATATAACAAAAAAAAAAATTAAAGTAAGCAGCAAAGAGGGAAAAGCAGGACGGGAGATAGTTGAATCATTACCACAGCCAAAGATAAACCAAAAATTTAGCAACCACCAGAAATAAATGTGAGCATAGAACCTTCAAAGGATAGGGACAAATTTTTTTACGGGATTGGCTGAATTTGAAATTGAAGGATACCTTTCACCAACCGTAATGCTATTTCTTACCAATGGCCATAGGGTACTTAGCAAGATGGCCAGCGTCATAGAGAAGCCAGAGCAGCACTTGCTGCAAAAGAATTACTTCTTCAGAATCTGTAGTTGCATTAATTCCTGGGTTCATATTTGAGACGATAGTAGCAACCTGTAAACAAAGTATTTTTTAAGTTAATAGGTTGTAGTTTACTAACTTATTGGATAAATTATATTTTTTCTATTAAATGCATGATGAAAAAGTCAAGCATCAATAAATACGCACAAAAAAATTGAGGTAAGAAAAAAATCCTTTTCCAGGTGAGAGAAAAGTTAATTTTTAAAAGTGTTCATAAATTAACATCATCTTGATAATATTAAAAACCATTACAATTACCTCCATATGCCTTGTGCAGATGACAGGTTGGCCATTAACATAAAGCCATGATTTGTAGTACACATCATCTGTGACAGGAATTCCTCTTTTGTCCTCGTTGCCTTTCCCTGAAAATGAATATTATTTAAACTCATTAAACAAAAATATAGACATTTTTCATTTATTTGTTTAATAAGCCCTCCATTATGGCTCCCAAGAAAGTTGAGTGATAGTGGCAGTGGAAAAAAAGAAGTTAAAATAACCATTGAATTAAAGAAAGAAATAAATGCTAAACATGATGGTGTTCACATGTCTGATCTCGCTACACATTAAGATATGTTGAAAATGACATTTTGAAAAGAAAAGTAGCAATTAAGGAGGTTAAATGTTGATAATTTATCGAAGCATAGGCCTGAAATAATAGATAAAGCGGAGAAATTATTGCTAGTTTAGATAAATGAGGAGCTACTTGCTGATGATAGTGTTAGTAAAACTTTAATGTGAAAAAAGGAAAAGGTATTTACAGAATGATCTACTAAAGAAAATGAGTATGAGTCACAATAATGTTGAGGAATTTAATGTGAATAGAGGGTGGTTTGACAGTCATAGTGAGGCTGTGAGTTAAACTACAGATGCCTTTGTGGAAGTTTTCTAAATTTATTGAAGATGAGGATTATACCCCATTTTTAATTATGATGAGACAGGACAATATTGAAAAAAGATGCCAAAAAGGGCCTACATAAACGAGAAGGCAATGCTGAGGCACAAGTCAATGAAGGACAGGCTTACTCTTTTGTTGTATGGCAATGCTAGACAAGATTTTAAAGGGAAACCCATGCTTGTGTATCACTCAGAAAATCTGCATATAATGTGATGAAAGTTAAACTGACTGTAATATGGAGGGCAAATAGTAAGGCTTGGGTGATGAGTCTAGTCTCTATGAAGTGTTTGCACAAAGTGCAAAAAATATATATATTTTGCGGAAAACAATCTGTGGCTTTAAGTATCTCATCATCATGGGCAATGCTCCTGTACATCCACCAGACTTAGTAGATGACTTGGATGCTGAGTACGACTTTATAAAAGTGAAAATTCTGCCACCCTACCCAACACAACTGCTCTGCTACATGCCATAACCCAGCAAATCATTTTAATTTTTTTAAGAAATTGTACACAAAGGCCCTGATTAAAAGGCGTTTCAAGATCACCAGTGGCATTGATCTGACCCTGAGAGACTACTGAAAAAAAATTAATATCATCCACTTCATTAACCTGATTGATAAAGCCTGGAACAAAGTCAGTTACCAGATCTTACACTCAGTATGGAGTAAACTGGCTATTGTATACAAGAGAAATTTCCAGGGCTTTAAAGGCTGTGACTGTGACATCTGTTAAATTAAATAATGATATTGTGTCAATGGGCAAGAGCATGGGCTTGCAGGCTGAAAACAATGATGTGGAGGAGCTAGTGCTGGACCACAGTGAAGAGCTCACCTTCACAAATGGTACAGTAAAATTATACAGCTTTAATTATTAAATCTAGTATAATTTTTTTTTTATAATAAAAACTCATAAAACATTAAAAGCAAAATAAGCTGTAACAGATTAATTAAATTTACATTTTAATATATATATCTAAAACATAATGAATAGAAATTACCATGCCAAGTGACTTCAACGGTGATCTCACCATGCTCCCCACAAACAATCCAGGTATGATCTTCAGAGAGAGCCAAATGGACATCATGATAACCAAGTGCCTGCAGAGATGCAACCACAGCAAGTGTTGTACCTGAACTGTCTAGTTTGGAACCTGAAAAGTTAATACAATAGATTCTACAAAATGTAATTTAAAAATGATTTGTAGATTTTCTGCTATAAAATGAAAGAGTTTGGTCAAATCCTACAGAAGGGATTTAATTATGGCATTAAATAAAAACCATTACAGGTACACAAGTTTCTGAAAGCCAGGAATAAAGCTATTGGGATACTGTGGATAAGAACCTGATGCCAGTTATAATAGTAAAGAGGGTGTCAACAGGTGGAGGAGAGCAGTGAGGAGGTGAGGTTGATTTCTTTCAAACTAGAGATGCTCTAAATGTTGACCTGAGCAAAACATCCTCCTCCCAATCTGCCTCTATGTACCTGAGGGGCACAGCCTGAGAGCCAACAGCAAGGGTGGGCTTTTCCACATCCAAACTCCACTCCTCTAAAATCAAGTTTAGGAGTGAAAGCTAGGGTGTTTCATATTTTGTAAAGTGCAATAATTTTATCAGCACAGGTTTTCCTTTGGACCTTTCCTATAAAAAGTGCGTGCAAAATCTTGCGAAATCGAGCCATGTTAATAGGTTGCACACTTTTGTCTTTTCTATGGTGTCCGGTGGTAGTGAGGGGTTTCATGGTGAGGGTATTAACTTTCCCTTCTGAATGACATGTTGACGGGGTTTTTTTAGACTATGTCTTCCACACAAAGCAAGAACCTTCTGTGGCTCCTGGAGAAGTCACCGAATCCAGGTTTCTCTGGAACCTGCCTACCCTCGCGAGATGCTCTCCTGGTCTTCCTCCACCACCATCAAGAGCACCTCTCTCAAGCTGCATGAAGTATGGGAGAAAGCGAACCTCACTGTCAAGATGGAGCCTCAAGAAGGAAGCCAAGCAGGAGACACCTGCCGCCGTGACAAAGAGGGAGGTTTGGAAGGGCAACCTACCTACAGTATGTCTTCGATATCGCAAGCGGTAAGATCATGGAAGCCAACATCCCAGAAGAAAATTTGGCCTTTCTGGAACTGGATCGGTAGGACAGACAGTCCTGTTCAATGGGGAGTATCGATAAACTCCATGCGTCCGCTGTCAGCAAGAAGGATGATGAAATGAACAAGGGGCAGATGAGGAAGAGGAAGCAAGAGGCTGAAAAGGTTGCCCTGGAAGACACTTCCGATTCATCCTCTGTTTCTTAAGATCATCTGTGTCGGATGAGGACTTCCAAGGCTGCCCTTCTCCCGCAAAAAGCCCATGGAGGCCATGGAGGAGAAAGCCACCCAAGAACCCAATGACCCCAGCCCTGACCATGACTTGGGATGGGGAAAATCTTTCATGTCAAGCTGCTGCATCATTCGTTGCTGCAACCTCAAGCTTGGGGCATGAAGTCTTAGAGATCTCCTCCCCTGCCTCCACAGTGGATCAGATGAGGAGAAAGAACTGAGATCAGCCCTCCATGATCCGCCTCTCTTGTTCTCCATTGGGATGGCAAACTGATTCAGTGCTGTCACATCTTGGATCTCAGAGGAGAGAATCGCTGTTGTGCTTACTGGGACTAACTTCGAGGAGCTTCTTGGAATATGTATCGCCATTGATGGGACCGGGAGAGTAGTAGTGGCTACTGTCCTTTGGCTGCTGGAAACATCAGGTTGCTAACAAGATCATTGCTCTCTCCTTTGATACGACTGCGTCCAACAGTGGCATGATTAGCGGGGCCTGCACCATAATTGAAGAGTCCCTTGGAAGACCTCTTATTTGACTGGCATGCCGGCATCACATTCACAAGGTGATACTGAAGGACACCACTGAACTCCTCTTCGGCCCTCCCCAGGTCCAGAAATTCCCCTGTTCAAGCAATTCTGAGAAAGATGAGACTTTTTGGACAAGCACAGCAGATTCCCCATTGTTAGCCAGATCTCTATATGTGGTGATGTTTATGTCCACTCATACCAGGCTTGAATGTGGTACTGTGATGTTAGCGAACCAATGCTGTATACAAATGACTAGCAAGAGCTCGTAGCAGAGTAGGTGATCACCTATTATCATCATACCCCAGCACTAGATCCAGGAATGACATGAAATCCACCCAGGTACCATTTTTAGCTAACTGAATATGGCACTCAGACAGAATGCACTCTCCCAGGTTGATGGGGGAATGGAGTAAGCCCACCAACAACTTAGCCCAGCCCCATTAAAGAATTCTAATCAACCCAGAGGCAGGGCATCCCTAATTTGTACTCTGTCAAGGTGAGAACAGTCCCTTCTGATACCAAGTGCAGATAGACAAGGTTGAGGGGATAGTCATAGAGGTAAAAAAAAAAGTAGCACTGAGAGTGAAGCACACCAACAACTTTCCCAGGCCCCAGCAGAGTTCATGTCAACCTAGTGACAGGGTTTCCCTAATTTCACTCAAGACAAGTGGGTATAATGCTCCTCCAGGTACCAAGTGTACCAGCTACAAAGGGTACCACCCTGCAGGTTACATGAAGACCTGTTTAAAATTAGGTCAAGGAAGATGTGGGAGCATACACTACGTGGCCAGAGTCCAGTTTAGACTAGACCAGCGCATTGTAGGGACAGGGAGTAAAGTGTGGCAATCGGTGGCCCCATGTAGTGTGGGGCAGATTGCTCAGGGGATTGAGTGGACTGGGTGGTGGCAGCAAGGTAAGAGACAAGGCTTCCACAAAGCTCAAAGAAGATGCAGCCAAGGAACATCACTGACTGCTCTGCCAGTATGGGGACCCAAGACATAACAATGATGGGATATCATATCTATAGTGGAAGAAAATGCAGGAAGATTTATGAGGGGAGAAAGAGAATCTCTTTGAGACTGTCCACTCAACAGCAAAAGTAATAGCAACTTGGACTTGCCATTGACCATGGGAAGATATCTATCACAGTAGATGAGAGTAGATCAAGATGCATTGGAATGGGGCAGTGAGATGACTGTGTTCATCACAGAAGAGCATGCTTACAACAGAGCCCTCGGGAATACTCTCCTGCACATAGCCTCGAATAGAACATATTCAAACCTGCAACATTGATGCAGGATTTGCATAATGGTGAGCGGAAACCAAATGCCCTACTGAATATAGCTGGAATTTTTTTTTTTTAATTTTATATATCTCATCTTGCGACTGCCCTCTGGGGCATAAGTCGCCATACTCAAGCTAGCCTGAATCTAGGCTATATCAAAAGCAAGATTTAAAAAAAAGTAAAAACAAAAAATAGAAACAAAAAGTAAAAGAAAAACAAACAAATTGAAAAAATCTAGATCGAGCTCCGTTGACAGGGGAAGGCCCGCCCTCCCCCGCCGAAGAACAACGCGATTCCTTAATTGAATTTTAAATAACAGGAAGAAGCCGGCCTATTCCAAAAAAGTCTAAAAGTCCATAGGTCGGTGTGAATGAATCCGTCCCGAGTACAAGGGACAGGCGGTAGTGACCCACCCATCCCAGGACTGGGACAGGTATTGTGCGCAAAGATCACACAGACTGGGACATTCAACAAGAATGTGCCGAACAGTCTGGGGAATGACGCAGCCATCACAATAGGGTGCTAGCAAGCGCTCCATCAAATGGCGATGCGTTACAAAAGTGTGTCCGATTCGGAGACGACAGAAAGCGACCTGAAGCCTTCGCGGCATTGGGGGATAGGTCCATGGGAACGGTTGCGGCGCAATGGAACGCAACATTAAGTTCACCTCGACCGTCTCCCAACTTCTTTGCCAAGCAGTCCGAAGAGCTGCCAATATTCCTGCCATATAGTTAGTGAGAGAAAGAGCAAAACGCTGGTCCGGTCGCAGAGTCCTCGCAGACTCTTTGGCGCACTCATTCCGCACAATTCCTACATGTCCAGGAACTCAGCAGAAGATAATCTTGACATCCGCCCGGCTTGCCAAAACCGTGGCATCACAGATATCACGAACCAGGGGATGCGGAGAGTCCAATGCCCTGAGAGCACCTGGGGCGCTTTGTGAGTGGCTATAGATCACAATCCAGTCTCCAAACCAGGCACTTCACATAATCTCCCATACCAAGTGGTGTATTGACACCAGCTCGGCAGTGAAGACAGACGCAGCGCCTGGCAGAGCCCCGCTGACTTCAAACAGAGGGAATACGGCGTGGAAGCCGAGCCCCTCTTCGGACTTAGAGCCATCCGTATACACTGGCACAGTTCCAGCATGACACAAGGTATGCTGCAAAAAGGTCAAACGCAATACTCCTGGCGCTGCACAAGCTTTGGGAGCAGAGGCGTGGCAAAAAATAGCCAACTGTGGTAGCCTCCAGGGTGGCGTCCTGGGGAGAACCAGGGGCGCCACGAGCTTGAGGGCTATACCTAGCTCTCGAAGGAGTTTCCTGGCCCTAAACCAAAGGGCTTAGGGTTCTCCGCCTCTGGAGGTAAAGTCCAGTCGGCAGCCTTCCGCGACATCATGATGTGCATTGAATGGTGGCGGTGCAGCATCCCGGCTTGAGAATGCAGAGAAAGAGGTTGCGAAGGATTCCACCATGGACGCGGGGTCAGATATTGCAGTCCCATTCTCCTGGAGAACGAGAGGAGGGGGGTCCTGCGAGAACATACCCCAAATCCTTTTGACTCGCCTCCACACCTCTGCTAAAGGGGTCTTCCCGTTAAGTGAAGACATGTATGCCCGCAAAGAAGAGCAGCGGGTATGCTTCAAAATATATCAGAACCTAGCCGTAGCCCGACGAAATTCAACGACAGTGAAATCGTTCGGGCGGCCCTTATAGTGTGTGATAGAACGGTTTGAGGCCGCTTAATTTCAACCATTATCACATGTTGTTTAGAAACACGATGCTACCCACGTGCATCTTCGCCTTGAAGCCGGGCGCATTATCGCCGCCACCTGAGTCAATATTGAACCAAGGAGGTTTATCATCCCCCCCCCCCCCGTTCGCCCCATGCGCCGATCACGCCAGATTGAGTTAGGCTTATGGGCAGATAAGGTATTGTTCTCAGGCGCAGCTGGGCATTCCCTCGAAGCCCCCACTCCATAGTCCCCTACGCCAAGGGGATGTCTCGACTATTTATATGGAAACTTTACCACTAAAAGAAGATTCGAGATGCAGATTTTCTTCGCGAGACATCACTACGATCCAGTCTCACCTTATGCACCCAGGGGCCCTCTACCTCAAGATCCACCATCATTGTCCAGAAGAGGACAATATCCCTTGAGTGCCAAGGTTCGAGCCTTCAAGACCACAAGGCTTCCCCTGTTGTTCAGAAAGAGAACAACGTTAGAACAGCCATTGTTCTTTGAGCCCGTTGACAAGAAACGGTTCTCACCCTTCCCCCCTGTTGTTCAGAAAGAGAACAACATTAGAACAGCCATTCTTCTTTGAGCCCGTTGACAAGAAACGGTTCTCACCCCCCCTGTTGTTCAGAAAGAGAACAACATTAGAACAGCCATTGTTCTTTGAGCCCGTAGACAAGAGACGGTTGTTACCCCCCCCCTGTTGTTCAGAAGAGAACAACGTAGAACAGCCATTGTTCTTCAAGCCTGTTCGCCAAGAAACGGTTCTCATTCCCAAGACGCAACATCAGGATCATTTAATTCCCCCCCCCCTTCGGCTGGAACTCGCCAGCAGACCAAAGATTACTTCACGTCACCTTCCTCTGCACAACACGTGTAATTACGTAAGCTGAACGTTACCTTTGAGTATTTAAACCTTTGGTCAACCCTATCCTGTGCTTTAAATGGTTTAGCGAACCATCCCATCCCTTTAATTTCTATTTGTTTTACCTTTTTAAATCTCTTCCAAATATTTTCTGTTTTGTGTGTTGCTGATAGTTTTTATTAATAAAACTCTATTTTATTAATGATAGCCATATTATTATCCTTGAGCTCAGTTCCACTTCCTAAGCATATTGAAGATTAATAACCTCGGTCGACCAGACACCACGCACTCTAAATATAAATGAATAGTTCCCTCAATGAATAGTCATATATGGTATATCGTCGAGAGTCCATTCTACGACATAGTGCATGTAGGCATAACGCTTGTCTGAGGGTCGTCTCACACTCGGCCGACACAACGGGAGTGATCGGCGTGGAAAACGGCCTGACGTTCTAGGAATAGTAGTCAGAACTGCGCCGATGAGGTTAACGGAGAAGAACTCAACAGCCTCATCTACCAACCTAAACTCACTGACTGAGATAGAGAATTTCAGTCATTTCCTGAAATGCAGGCCATCGCGCCCGCGCCAAGCACCACCGAGGTGGTCTCTCAGGCAACAGTTGCCCTGAAAATGATATTTGAATAGGAAAGTGATCACTACCATGGAGGTCATCGACCACCCCCCAATCAAAATCAGGCTGTGCATCTGAAGAGCACAAAGATAGATCAAGGCAAGAAAATGAAGTGGTTCTCGGGCAGTGATGCATAAACTCATCAACATTTAGGACACCTATCTCAACCTCTTTGATCAGATCGGCAAGGACTTGTCCCCTGGGATTTATTGAGTAATCTCCCCAGAGGATGCCTGCCGTTCAGATCTCCAAGCAATAGAAAGTCACTCGGCAACTGTGCCACAACGCGGAGGAAGTCCCTCGTGTCAAAGTCAGCTGACAGTTGAATGTACGCAGAAATGATAGTATACCTCCTATCCAGGTGAAGCTGCACAGCCACTGCCTGAAAGGAGGTATCTAAAGTGAAAAGAAGAATGGAGAAATCATGCCGGGTATAAACCACGCATCCCCCAGCCCAGCCCCCATCTCATTATGGTGGGGTCACAAAACCTTTATACCCCGGGAGGGTGGGCAGGGGGCACGCGCCTAGCATGGTCTCCTGTAGTAAAATAGCTAACGGGGGAACGGGACGAGACGAGCCTCCACAGATCATCCCAGTTGGCCCAGAGTCCACAACAATTCCATTGAAGGAATATGCCCTCCAGGCCTAGCTTGGAGGAGACTGGGGGGGGGGGGGTTCCCTCTTCAAACAGAAGACCATCACAGGAATGGCCATACACTTCCCGGAGGCAGAATCCGGGGCGCTGTCGCCTTCGAGGACTTATTGGGGGAGGTTACAGGAAATGGTAATACTGGGGGAAGGGGGGGAGCCCTGGTTTTAGCCGGGGCTGCCTGTGAACCCTTTGTGCCACCAGCTTTACCAGGGAAGCGCTCGGGTTCAGTTGAACTTGCAGAAGGGCTCTGAATGGCCAAGAAACAACTGTGCTCGTTGGCCTGGATGGGCCAGGAGCAGAGGGTGTCTTTCTAACCAGTGAGGCATAAGACGTCCCAGGCAGAGCAGGGCACACCAGGACCAAGTCCTCAGCCTCGTGGAATGAGTCGATCCTGGGCCTCAACAGCCAGGATTTCTTTCTCAAGGAGATATGCACCACATTGCTTCAAAGTAGCGGGGAGCGGCTCTCTGTAATCAACACACTTGGACTTATCGTGTGTGGCCTTGGAGCAATTTACACATACTTCGGGGGACTCCGACTTGGCACGCCTACATGAGCGATTGGTATGGCCGAATCGGTGACAGTAATAGCACCGCCGCGGCAGTGGCACGAATGCCTTCGCGCGGTAGCGGTACCAACCGGCACACACAGACTCAGGGAGCTGGTCACAGTCGTACATGATGAAGAGTGTAGGGGTGGGTCTCGAGGCCCCTCCTTGTTTCTAATCACACGCTCGACCTTGAAAGCCCCGTAGTCAGCTAGCTCTAGTGATATCTTATATGGAGTAGTCAACGAGTTCCCTCGCATAAACTACTCCTTTCACAAAGTTCATGGTGGAGTGCAGCATCACACTCACTGGGGTGCCATCAAGTGTCTGAAGAGCACTGTCGTAGAATTGCTCATAGTCTGGTCCAATAATTATTCTAGTCCTTGATCTGGACACACCGCTTTTGTTTAAGTCGGTGGTATTGACCCTATGACTCAATCCTACGATCATATATATATATATAAGTAGGCTTTAAATCCTACTGAACGTGCGAAAGCTGGTTAGAGGCGTGTTGTGGCATAGCCAGGATTCTCACTATAAAAATCCCACTTGTTACTGGGGGGAGGTTTGTGATTGTTGAATTCTAAGAGTGCATAATACAGGTTGGATAAATTAGCCGAAGGGATCCTTAATTAAAGTCTTGCCAAGGGTACGTCAAAAGGGAGGAGCCACAAATAAACACATGTACTCAAAATAAACTTTACTTTACACAAATATAATAATTAGCAATAGTTAACAGGCAAAATTAAGGATTAAATATTAAACACTGACGTTAAGCGTCCGTCTAGATTTATAATGACTGAATGGGAGTATCAATCACGGTTAATTAAATAGGTAAGTTAAGGGGGACTCCAGTTGCCCCCCCCCCCAGGACATCACAGATCCCATTGACAGAGCTGTCTCTAGTCACGTCTGGGAAGGCACAGGCCTTGACCCCTGGCAAGGTTTAATATTCTTGCCACCAGGTCTTTTGAGGGAAGCGACTGAAGGGTCCTGGCTTCCCTCTCGCCCCTTTAATGGGGAGCGGTCAGATATGGGCTGCCTGCTGGCTTTCTTGGCAGTCCCCTTAGAAAGAAAAGGGGGGATTGCGGCTGGGAAAAGGGAGGTGGCCGAAAGAACTTCCAGAGAAGGGGGTGAGGGGGAGTCCCCTACACCTGTAGGCGAAGGAGAGGAGTAAGCCTCCTTTCCGGTTAGCAAAATTTGGAGGATTCCCTGTGCAAGCACAAGAGGGAGGACCTCCATTTTTTCAGTGGAGCTGCCCGAGGCCGGCTCCGTCTTCGGGAAGCAATCGCTCATCACTCCTCGCAGTAGTCCACCCTGCAAGGGGTGCGTACAGGCAGCCCTTCAGCATGGTGGCTCCACCTTGGGCATGGCGTAAAATTGATGGAGTGTGAAGAGAGAAGGAAAAGGGATGTGAGGAAGGTATGGGTGGGGATGAAGCAGGTTGTTAAAAAAACACCATCCCAAACTGGAGCTCAGGGGTGAGGGAACAGTGTCCCCTCCCCTACTCAGCCCCGATCCGGGACTGACCTAAGGCTGATCAGAGAAAGTTGTTGGAGAGGTTGTATGAAAAGCGAGGAAACACAAGTGTCTGAAGGAAGGAGAAGAGGCTAAGCTGGGGTCGGACAGGGTGCTGAGTGAGTCCCATCAGCACAGCGGCCAGGATGGCAAATCGCCGCGCCCTTTACGGGGGAATGTAGCTGGAGATAGTACCATAGGCTTTGTGGATGTCAAAAACACCAGCCAGTCTGATACTAGATGACAGAAGGGCTCTTTGGACATTGTGGTTAAAGGAAAGGAGGGGGCTGAAAACACTGCAAAATCGGAGGGAACAAGCCTAGGTAAAAGAGAGACTGGATTTGGCATGAAATGTTACAAGTTAGGTGGGTTAGGTTACTAGGTTAGCTAATATAATCCTGGTAGTTTCATATGAGAGAAATAAGAATTCTACAGTTGAACAACTACAACGCAATCAAAGGCACTTTATTATAAATATCTCTATTTTAAAAAATATGCGAAAGCTATATAGTATATCAAAGATATACACTAAAGCACTTTCATTAACTAAGGCATGCAAATTTTTAATTATGCTGTTTGACAAAAAATAGATTGGCAGCCATCTTGTCATTTTTAGCTTGTTTTGAACCGCCAAAAGAATAGGATTAGGTGAGGGTTTAATCTTCAAAGCGCCAAATAAATTTGCTTGAAATTGCTGCGAATGAATTTAGCCTTGCAACATCATTAGGGAATATAAAATAAAATATTTAAATCTTTTTTTATAAATAAAATAGTATATCATTTTAATTGAAAAAATTCTATTGATCTAACTTAAGAATTATTAATAACCATCTACATATTTAGAACTATGATTGATAATTCTTGGTTGTTCCTGTAAAACTTTTATAGCATTTCTTCTAAGAAAATTGGTTGAATTTCAGTTACTGCTTAAAACTCCTATTTTATATAAAACTTTGCTTCTATTTATTTCTAGATTTCAACCAATTAGAATTTGCTGATTTATTTTTTAAATATTTCTTTACCCTGTACGCTCCATTTTTGAAAAACCACAAACCTAAGTGTGTTTAACCAGAAAAATTAAATAGTAGGAAAAATGCATTTATAAATGTCTGAATCATAAATTAACTGTGTGGTGTGGTGGTGGCTGTCAAACAAAATCGGTTGAAACTGGATCATGTTACTCTCATTCATAAATCTGTTTACAAACAAAGGACTGACCTAAGGCATTTCTGTATTTTAATTGAATGAATGATCGATCAATCACTAACATAAGAGTTTGAAACAAAGAATGGAGGAGTAATCATAAAAAAATGGGCGTTAACAAGTCTAATTTCAAAGGCTACAAAAGGCCCTCCAGTGATTACACAATCAGCGCTGAGTCTGCCTGGGAGCCACCTACCCTCAAGCAAGGGTGAATGGGTTAATTAGATTAGTACTTTTTAGTTTTTAATTTGCAGGGGTTGGTTTTACTAAGTTGTGAGTTTTTGTGTGGAGTCTTTCTGGCAGAAAAAACAAACAAACAAGAAGCCTTTTCTAATGACATGCAGTGGCATAGCCTTTAGTGCAAAATGACTGCTATTTATGATAGTTATGAAATAACTATAGTTACATTCTCATTTGATTATGGCCATTTCACTGCTGTAATTGATTTTTGTCAGATATATAGCCTAATCAGGAAAGAACATCTGTGAATCATGCAGGAGTAAGGCTGAATTAGATTTAACAAGAAGGAAATGGAGATGCGAGAGAAATTTGAAGATTTGAAGACAAAAAAAGGAAATGTGACTAGTTAGAATCAATTTTGAAAAACTATGCATTTAAAAAAACTACTAACCATAGCCTTCTCGATTGTAGTTAGATTAGCATCATCGTTGGTAAACTATATTTCTTGAATTGGTGCAATAAAATTACCTTTTTTCGCCTTAGAAGATTATGATGTCATAGCAGCGACAAATAACTTTATATATTGGTAAATACTACTTTCAAGTGCTAATAACTGAAAAAAATAGTGCTTTACATGCCAAATAAATAGCAATGGACAATTCAGATATGCCTATAGAATAGATTTGAAGATATTTTAGTAATTTTGAGTAAGAGTGGTAGCCCCCATTTTTTTGGATTACTAAAGCCTCTAATACTACTACTTATTGTAATATTGCTCTTGAATTAATATTCCTATAGCGGAAAGGGTCTATCACCCTTTATAAAGTCACAAAATGTCAGTATTTTAACCCGATTCTGTAACTCAAGAATTTTTTGACAATGCCATCTTGAATTGTCATGAGAAGCCTAATTTACACGTGCATGTTTATGTTTAATATTATTTTTTTAGGCTACAAAAGCCTGTAATACTGATTTGTAAGTGTCCTAGAAGTAATCTTTCAATGGCAGAGTCTATCACACATTTGAAAGTTACAAATAAACAAGATTTCAACCTGATTCTGAAACCATCTTTCTTCAACAGCACCTTGAAATGCTAATGTTTTGTGCATATGTTTTCCTATTTGTTTAGTAGTCAGACAAAGTTTATGCTCACTCATGTTCCCGGTAAATTTCCAGAGCATCTCAGACACATGTTTTTGGCCAAAAAATATTTTCTGACATATTTAGGCTTACCATAGAGTTAGATTTATATGAGCACATAGCCAAACGTAACCTAACCTTAACTTACCCAACTTTTTTTTATAACAAGTTAGGTTTGGTTAGCAATTTATGATCTTTATTTCAGCAAATCGCTTATTTTTGCAAAAAATGCTTGCTTTTCGTGGTAGCTGTGCACATAAATGTCAAGCTAACTCAATATTAAGCCTAAAAATATTATAAAAATACATTGTATATTAGGGTATTTCAAAAAATTTAATTTTTTAATTATGTCTCAGCTATAAATTGCCCCCTTTCATATCATATAATGCAATAACCACATAAAACTTTAAGGTGATAGCTCAATATTTAGGGGTCACTCAAAAAGTGATTTATTTTTAATTCTCTATAAAAAAAAGTGTGATGCGGACAGGCCAACCAAACAAGCTCCCTTTGCACTTGTTCTTAAATTTTGATATAAGTGCCTTGTTACAAACCTGTGTTTGAGGCTGTTGTCAAATACAAAAGCATTGATTTGCTTCGACAGGCCCCACTCATTGATAAACAGACAGACATGAATTGGCTTGATCAGTACCCGAACTGGATTCAATTTTGGGAACACCAAGGAGTAACTAAACACCATCTCTTCCTGAGGCCAAAATTGCAATTCTGTCATCCTTCTTCTGACTAGAGCTTGATACAGTTATGTCAGGCGATAGCTTACCATCCCAATTCAGCATGAGAGGTGAATCGTGTAGAACCCTTGTTGTGATGTCAGCCTTGATTCTGGTAGCTGCTTCTTCATGGTTCTTCTTCAGATACAGGTAAATTGAACTTGGAGAGAAAGTGATTTGCTTGATGTCAATGCCAATAGACTTTAGCTGAACCTCCAGCTGGTGCATTGCCTTCCTGTGAGATACACCAGTACGATCCAGGGCCACTGTGAGCTCAGGTTTCAAGAAAACGTTGTTGGGAAACAGTAGACCAGCAGACCGAACATTCGACTTTTCTTTTGTGACGGCTATGATTTTGAAAGAACTCATCTGCAGAGGACTCTGAAGAGGAACTGGAAACAGCTAGTGTCGATGAGCAGACGACTTCGATGGCTGTTCATTTTTCCATCTGAGACTTCTTGCATTCATCTTTTACTTTAGCTTTTATTTTTCTTCTCTAGAGACTTCAAATGATTCATGTATTCCAGCCAAGCTCGACTGGGAAGGATCCTCTGATTGTCTCAACAAGAAGGCTTTATCTTCATTTTTTTATCATAATCAGTGCATCTTTGTGAGCAATGTCAAAGAGTTCATCTAAGTCATCACAGCACATTTTGTTCCTTCATGCTCTCATTCTCTGAATCCCACAGACGATTCTTCTTGAGACCTTCATAATTCGTAACGAGGTCTCTAAGTTTTGTCTTGGCATAAAACAGCTTCTACAAAATTCTTCCTCTCAAATTTATAACAAAGCACCCACAAAATTTGAGTGGGTATAATCTCATAATCTGTCAATTTTGCAAAATAAAGTAACTAACCTAAGAGCAGTTGTGGGTCCATAGTTCAATTTGAATTTATTTTTTTTTACGTTACAGGTTGTCTTTTTTTGTTTTTTCCTATTTTATTTTTTTTGTTTTATATTCTATAGTTTTTGCCATCTTTTGTATACTGACATGCCTGTTTATTCTAGATAGAATCGTTTTAGGGTTTATTTAGGTTCTTTATATTTATTCTTTTACCCATGTTTTTCTAGCATTTTATTTTAGTTTTATCATTTTTCAAATCTATATTTTTTTAGGGATTTACCTAGTATTTTAAAAAAAATAGATATTTGAGGGGAACTAGTTTTTGCCGCCCCGACAGTCATGATACAAAGAGATATCATAAGGCTATGTAGTTCAATTTAAAATCATTTTTTGAATTGCAGTTTGTTTTTTCTTTTTAATATTAGTTTTTTCTATTCTATAATTTTTATTCTAACATGAATGTTTATTTCAGATAGAATTGTTTTAAGGATTACTTAGGTTCTTTAACCTATGTTTTGCTAGTTTTTATTATTGTTTAATTTCTGTATTTTTTTATGGATTTACCTAACATTTTAAATAATTCTGTCATAATACAAATCTTGAGTCTTTGGAGTCGGTCTTTATCATGGTTTCCTTATATCATCTGTGCCCACGAAACTCCTTTATACTTTCCACATTAATTACCAACCGCGAAAAAGTGCTACAATATTTAAGAGATCACAATTTAATTATATATTAACTGTGAGCATTGTGATCAGCCCTTCGCTAGAGAACAGGATTAGATATTTAAATGTTCCAAGAGCAAGTGTGACGAACAGACCTGTGAGAACGCCGGACACTATTTTTACCAGTCGGCTCTCAAAGGGACATTTTTTTTAAGGTTGTATGGTTGTGCCTCTCTATAGAAACATACAAATTATATATTTGTTTGTGGCAAACCAAAATACTTTGGAGTTTATTACCAACGAGGATGATGTTTCTGAAAAAAACATTAATTGATTGGTTTAGTTTCTGTAGGGAGGTCGTAATTGACTTTTGTGAAAAAAATGCAAAAAAAAATAGATGTTGCTTGAATGGTCAAAATAAATGAGGCGAAGTTTGGAAACTCAAGCGCAATTTAGGGAGAGTGATTGAGGATGCAGGGTTTTCAGTGAGTTTGAACAGGAGACCAAAAAACTTTTAGGGTCAGTTTTGCAAAAGATTCCCTTTTGGCAAAATGGAATTTGAGAGCAATACCACGCTTTCCTCATCTGCTCATCTGCCTGAATAATTTAAGTCAAATTCATTTTCATTTTTGGGCAGCGGATCTTCAGGTTTACCTTGAAATTACTTTTAAAATGATATATAATACAATGATACCATTGCAATAGCTTAAAAAAAAATGTAGGAATGCCCAGCAGTTTATGTGCACGCTGAATGACCGTTAGTTATGAGCGACTAACGTTGTGGATACAGAAACAAATTGAGCATCTTATAGATACATATGTCATTTTAGCCATGGAAGTGATTATATCTATGAAAGCAGATCCAAATTCAAATATTGTAGTAACAGCTTCTGAATTTATAATTAACAATCTATGTATGCTATATAAAAAGGTAATACTTGAGTTAAAGGGCGCACAGTAGGGCATACTGTATGCTATATAAAAAGGTAATACTTGAGTTTAATGGCGCATAGTAGGGCATACTGTTTATATCTATTATCAGTTAGGTTATAACAACTATTTAGAACACTCACCGAGGATGATGTGCCGCATCAGATGTGGTAGTAATTGACACAATAAGTTATTAGTAAGGGTTAGTAAATAGAATAATGTAATATGTAATTTAGGCTATGATAGGAAACAGTAGGCTAGAGTTGTGTCTATAGCTTTTTCTTAAATAGGTCCTTATCTTGATAGAGTGGGTGACGGGCGTGGACTGACTGGTTATTTCTACAGGACCTTAAGAGGCCACCTAGTATTCAAGTATCCACAAGACTATAGTAAACCACAATAATAGATCACATCATTACACTACACTTTAGGTCTGATGACAGTAGCTTCGAATATGGCCAATCACGGATTGTATTTGTTTTGAAATTTGCTTTGGGGTCTCTATTCTTTATTATTTACTGAGTGCCAACTAGAGATGCGATCATTAATTTGGGAGGGGAAGGGGGCATCAGCATTGGAATCGCTAAAAATTTCAGTCTTTTTCAAGTGTTTTTTTTTTTAAGTTTTTCTTTCCTACTTGCCAAATAGCTGAATCAAAACTTTGAACATTGTTTAATTCCAGTTAGTGTCAATCAAGTTATGTATCTACTCACCTATCCTATTATTCAGTGAAATTATAATGTTAAAGTTATTTACTAATGGATTTAGATTAATCAACATGAATGCATCACTATTTAATATCAATTAAAATTGAAGATCTGACTGTATAAGAAATGCATTGTATGTTTAATTGCTTATATGCATGAAATGAAGGCCAGCTCAGGCGTCATTTAGAACAGGTGATGCAATTCTAAGATGTTAACGCTTAGTTCAGCAGTGCTACCGAAGTTGGAACATTCATACAAATTTGTTAACTTTTTGCCATAAAGAAACACTTCTGAGACCATGGTTCGTACAAATTTGGTACCTTTTTGCAGCAAAGAAACACTGATACCATTTTACTTTTGTTTTATATTTTAATTAGATTTGGTACCATTTTACCAATTTTGTTACATTTTCAGTGAGTTTTGGTACTATTGCTAAAATTCTTTCAGCAGCGGGCAGCCCTATTGTTCAGTTGACTAACAGCCACCATAGAGGTAAGTTATGCTGCATGTGCTTCCTACTCCCAGCATATGTTAAATATTGAGTAACAATATTATAATAGCTGAATATTAATAGTATTTAATACGTCATTATTAGTTGACATTATTAAATTACAGTAAACCATTGATATAATGAACCTCAATATAATGAATTTTGGATATAATGAACCAAATTTCCTGGCCGAACTCCATCAGGTTTAATGAACCGAAGTTCATTAAATCCAATGTAGTCCACTTAACTTTATTAGTAATATTAGTAATTACATACATATTACATATCCATGCAATACAGTCATTATATACATATTTACGTATACAGATAATGAACTTGGTTCATTATTTCCATCGCTTTTAATGACCATCAGGTTTAATGAATTTTTGGCTTTAATGAACGACCCCCCGCCCCATATAGTTCGTTATATCAAGGGTTTAGCGTAGTCTGATTTGAATTAGGTACAATTTCCACATAAACTGCATTATTCGCTATCAAAGATCTAAATTCACTTGGTTCTGAAGACTTATGATACCAAAGTACCAGCATTAGGTACTATATCAGAAGATTAGTTATTAGCAGATACTATGTAAACTTAGGCACAATGTTCATCTTACATTTATTTGTTTACTATATTTTATTTAGTTTATGTAACAACTAACTTTATTAATTATTATTGAAGTATCGAGTATTATTACACAAAATGAATTATGAATCGATGTTATGTAAAGAAATTAAATAAGTTTTATTATACTTATTTATTATTTAATGATCTTTATGGTCATTCCATGTCAAGTGATCCAATGATCCCCACCTCACCATATCAGATTTTGATGAAATTTGGTACACAAGTTAGTACTTGGCCAAAACAGAGCTGTGCAAAATTTCAGCTCCGTAGCTGCTATAGTTTTCAAGATACAGTACCCCTGTTTTTTACCCCAAACAGAGGAACCAGGACTGGCAGTTTCACAGAGGCATTTTTAGTGGGGCCTTTACTCTGTTGCTATATGCTTTGACATGATGAAAGTGACTAGTCTGGCCTACCTTTTTGCAAGGTTCAAAAATCAAATCAGTTTTGACACAGGTGGCTTAGTTTTCTCACAAACTGAGATTTAAAATTCAAAATAATTACCTGTAACACCAACCAGTGCTGCACTCATGAGCCTAGATCTCCTGAACATTGGGGTTATATGATACCAATTTTTTTCCTGGAGTGGCATCTGTGTACCAAATTGGAAGTTTCTAGGTCTAATAATCTCTACATTAGACTCTTATCAAAGTTGGTCACAAACAGAAAAATGCAAAAAATGACCCATGTTCAATTAGTTATTTGACCATCATGCCAGTTTTTGATCCTTTCTTTTTTTTTTGTCCCATCGGAAAGAACATGTCAAATAGCCTTGGAAACCAAAATATCTTTTTTGAGACTGAGTTGCTTCTTGGTCAAATACTAACTTGAATTTACCCTAGTTTTGGCTTCCACTTTCTTTCAACTGATTCAAGAAGGTGCAGATCACTAAAATAACCGGTATTCCATACAACACAGCCAAAGTCAATAATTAGACAAATATGCATAATGAACACCTGACACATAAACTGACTTGATCTACAAACAGTACCTCAGAGAATATTATTAGCAATACCATCAGCTTTAACAAAGACCTCTCTAACACGAAGATGGAATTTTAGAGTTGCATCTACCAAAATGCCGAGGTCCTTAAAGGAAGATTTAGATGGAATAGGACTATCGCCCAAGTAGTACACACCCATAGGGACAGCAGGTGAATGACAACAGCAGATGTGGGCACATTTATTTACAGAAAAGGAAAGGCCCCAAGATTTACTTTTATTGTAAATTAGAGAAACATCATTTTGTAGTGAAATACAAGCACCATTATTATTAAACTTGCTCAGATCTACATGTGGGAGAGCCAAATAAAATTTAAAATCATCTGCAAACAAGATGATTTTACTGCTGAGACCAGCACAAATGTGATTTATATAAATTAATAAAAGAACAGGACCCACAACAGAACCCTGTGGAACCCCACTAGTAACATCAACTGAGTAGCTGGAAGAACGCTGCACTACAACTTTCAAACTTCTGTCTGTTAAGAAATCACTGAACCATCCAAGCAATGGGTTACAAATACCAAGTTAAGAAAGTTTGATGATAAGCAATCCATGATTAACAACATCAAGGCAGCCTCGCCCAAAAAAGTCTATAAGTCCACAAGTCAATGTGCACAAACTCATCCTGAGTACAAGGGACAGGCAGTAGCGACCCTGCCCATCCTGGTATCGGGACAGGTAATGTGCGCAGAGATCGCCCAGACTGGGACATTAAACAAAAATGTGCCGAACAGTCTGGGAGACAACGCAATCTTCACAGTGTGGGGGAGCAGTGTGTGTGTGTCTGTAGGGCCATTCTCCCAACCTCCTTTACATATATCTTTCCCTACCCCTGTGTGAGTGTGTGGGTATCATTTGCCTTCCGATTTTTTATTATGAATACAAATAATAACCGATTGTACTCTCTTTTCAGAGATATAATTTTCTAAATATTTAGATAGTTAAATTGTAAATATATTTGTCCAGAGCATTAGGATATTACCCTAGGTAAGATTGATTCGTAATTAAAATACTAATAGGCTCAACATTAATTTTAACAACGAGGGATAGCAAAGTCCATCACCAGATTTTTCTTTGGAAACACTATACCAAAATTTCTCTGGCTCTTTTTAGTATCGCATCCGGTGTCTTCAAAGAGTGAAGCTTCAGCAGGTTGTGAGGGAAATCCTCGAGGCGAGTGCTCCGCCCAGCCGAGCCCTGAAACGGAGGGCGTTATCTGCATTGGCTGACGAGCCTGTGCCCCTTCTTATTGGACAACTACTACCACCACCACCCCCCAGCTTCAAGTGATAGTCATATGCCCCTTCTTGTTCGGGTGTTGTTTTGATTGATTTGTTGTGTGGACCTTGTTGTATAGCCTGTCATGTTTTTGGTTGGAGAAATTTAATTTGTAAAGAGTATTTATTTTGGATGCGCACCAATGTATATTTATTTTTTTTGTAAAGTAAAGAACTGTATATCAAATCGTATCAATTCTTCCTTGGGGTTCTCAAGGTCGGTAAATTCTAGGATAAGGTTGAAAAGCAGGGTTAGTGTTGCTTTCGGCCTGCTACATTTGGCGCCGATAAGGACCTTGAAATCTCAAAACCAGAGGAATTTGATTTGATTGCAGTTCATCTGTAAATTGGTAAATTAGTTTGATTGATTTTTCCCTCCTCCTATCCTTTGTTACTAACTTGGAAACAATGGCTTTGGCTGAAACTTTGAGTGAAGAAGTAGTGCGATTGAGACTGGAGTTGAGGAAGAAAGAAGAGAAGTGCGAAATGTTGCGGGAAATGATTGAGGGAATGAAGAATGAGATGAAAGGGATGAATGAAAAGACTTGATAGGATGAAGAAGGAAATGGGAGACCGACAGGATCAGACTGACTGACGGATGCAGGACCTATATAACATGACAGGGGCTGGACCAGCCCCAGGACCTTCAACCCTGACCCCTGCTCCGACTGAAGGGACTCCACTGAATGGAATGGATGGTAGTGTGATTGAGTCTAAAGAAGATACTGTGAGTGGTAGGAAAGAGGGTGAATGGAAGAGAGTGGAAAGTAAGAGGGAAAGGAAGCATGGTTCTAAGGTTAAGGATAGGAAGGCGAGAGGGAAGTGTGTGGATTCGCTATACTCAGATGAGAGAGAGAGTGACGATATGATTGGAATGAGTGAGACCGAGAGTAGCTCTTCAGAGAGTGAAGTGAATGTGGGGAAAGGAATTTTGATTAGGGAAGTGCCAAGGATTGATAAGTTTAGATTGCATGGGAGAAAGAGTATGGATGAGTTCTTCAGGGATTTTGATGGGTACTGCAAGCTCAACTACCCGCAGAACAAGGGTCACTGGGTGAGTGTTCTGGGAGATTGTTTGGATGGGAAAGTGTTGAAGTTAATTTGAGTGATAACGAGTGTGGGAGAGCCAAAGTACAATGTAGTGAAGAAGCGGATGATTGGACAGGTGAAACGAATGGAAGAGTGTGAAGTATGAGTGAATGAATTTGAGAAGGCGCATATGGGTAAGAATGAAGGGGTGAATATGTATGCACATAGGCTTGAGAGTATGGCAAGAATGAGGTATGGTGATGATGATGTAAATGAATGTAAACCACTGATGAGGAAGTTTTGGGACACGATCCGGCAAAAGGTGAGTGAATGGCTGAGTGGAAAGAGAAAGGAGAGAATGAGACTTGACAGGTGAACGGTTGATGTGGGAGGATGTGTTGGAGTTGTTGGAAGATGGACGATTTGATGATGAAAGCGATCTAGAAGAGGATGGATGGTACAATGTGAATGTTGGGGGTAAGAAGCCTAGGGGCTTTCCTCCACCCCAGCAGTTTGTCAGCTACAGGGATGCCCTGAAGGTTGCACCAGCTGGAGTGATGTCGAGCTTCCTGGGCCGGCAGAATGGATGGGTAAATGGAGGGTGGTCGAATGGAATGGGACAGATGAATGTCAAGCGTGGGAATGGGTTATATGAGAGAGAAGCTGAGGTATGTCCCAGTAAATGAGAGACCGAATGGTGTGAGAAAGATTGTGGAATGTTGTCGGTGTGGAAGGAAGGGTCATATGTTGGCAGAATGTAGGTACATGTTTTGGGTGTGGTAAGAAGGGGCATATGATAAAGGATTGCCAGGAAAGTGTGAAAAAATGCTTTGAGTGTAAAGAAAGAGGCCATTTGAAGAAAGATTGTCCGAGGTTGAATGGTGGAGCAACTGCTGGGGAAAGTATGAAGTATGCTTGTGGTAATTGTGGAAAGGCTGGTCATTATGCAAGGATGTGTCATAATCAGAGGAATGTATGTAGCTATTGTGCAATGGAAGGACATTCAAGTGAAAAGTGTTGGGTTAGACTGAGAGCGTAAGGTGTGAATGGAGTCTGAAGCGGGAAACTGAATTGTAAGAGGATACCTGGTGAAGTATCCTCTGGGTGCATGACTGTGAGTAATGTGTTGGTAAGTCTGTCTAGTGTGAAAGTGCTGTCTGGTAGGAAGTATGAGTGTCTGAGTGTGAAGGTGGAATTGAATGGAATTGAGTGTTTGGCTTTAATAGATTCTGGATGCAAGGCGAGCTTGGTGTATAAAGATGTGTATGACAGGGTTAGCGAGAAAGCCCTCCTGTTTGAGGTCAAGGGTAGTTTGGTAGGTATTGGTAATAGGAGAGTGCCTGCGATTGGAATGATAAGGTCAGCTGTTCGAATGCATGGTATAATGATGAATGAATGTGAATTCTCGGTGATTGATAAGGTGAGTAGTGAGTATGGTGTGATTTTGGGCTATGATTTTATGAAAATGAATCGTATGGTTGTGCATCCTGCGAGTGATCAGATTGAGAGAAAGATTGGTAAAAATGGGGTGTATAAGTTATATGTAGGGAAAGATGGTAGTGTTTTGAGGAGTGTGTTTACTGGTATTGAGGTGACTGCTATGGAGAATGTAAGGCTTGTGAAGGGTGAAAGGGCGTCTGTTAGAGTGAGTTGGAGTAGGGATGTTAGTTTGAATGTGGGTGAGAACACTATGATATTGGATGGAAAGGATGCGTGTTATAAGGTAAGGCGTGTTGCTTGTGTGTTTGATGGCTTGATGAGAATGAATGATCCGTTTGTATGTGTGCAGGCGGACCCCAGGGTGAAAGGACAGGTGAGGGGTATCCAAGTCGGAGATATAGTAGGACACCTCTCCACTGTAAATGAGGTAGGTTTTTAATGATAGCACACATGTCAGGGTGAATGTTGCAAATGAAAAGACATGTGAATGAATGTATAATGAAGTGAAGGGGATGGTGAAATTGGATGGATGTTTGACTGAGTATGAAAGGGAGAATGTGTATCGAATGATATTTGAACGAAAGGGAGCCCTCAGTAAGGGTGATCTGGATTTTGGGGCTGCAAAGTTCCCGGAATTCAAGATTGTCCTGAAGGAGGACTCCCCAATCTATCAGCGGCCGAGGCATTTCCCACGTCCGGTTGCTGATGAGATTGAGGAGCAGTGTTTGGAATTGGAGCAATTGGGGGTGATTGAAGAGAGCAAGAGTGCATGGAATAGTCCAATTGTGCCTGTGCGTAAGCCGGATGGAAGATTGCGTCTGTGTGTGGATTATCGAAAGGTGAATGAAAGGACTGTGAAAGAAAGGTTTCCGATGTGTGTGGTATCTGAGTGTGTGTATAGTATGCATGGGATGTAGTGGTTTACAAAGCTGGATCTGGTATGGGGCTATTACCAGATGCCCATTGCTGAGGAGAGGCGG
Source organism: Ceratothoa steindachneri (assembly GCA_963969495.1). NCBI lineage: Eukaryota > Metazoa > Arthropoda > Malacostraca > Isopoda > Cymothoidae > Ceratothoa > Ceratothoa steindachneri. Next base: position 64,631,969 of record OZ018321.1, on the reverse strand, counting down.
CCGGTAACTGCCTTCTCTTCCACAAAGAGGCATTATCAGTTCCGGAACCTTAGCTTTGGGTTGGCTAATGCTCCCGGAGCCTTCCAGCAGGCAATGAATGTTGTGTTGAGTAAGTGTGCAAGTAAGAATGTGATTGCGTTTATAGATGATATTTTGATTATGACTGAGACTTTTGAGGAGCATATGAGATTGGTGAATGATGTGTTGAGAACATTAGAGAGTGTTGGTGTGAAGGTGAAAGTGGCAAAGTGTGAATGGTTTGCGAAAGAAGTGCAATTCCTTGGGCATATGGTGAGTGAGAATGGGTTGCGAAAGTCGCCAAAGTATGTTGAGAAGGTGCGAATGTTTCCGAAACCAGTGACTGGGAAGCAACTCGTAGTTTTGAGGTTTGATTGAGTTCCAGCGAAAGTTTATACGTGATTGTTCTGGTGTGAGTAAGCCTCTGACTGAGTGGATGGGCAAGAAAGGTAGTAAGGTTGTCAGGTAGAATGATAAGATGAATGAGGTGTATGAGAAACAAAGAGGCAACGGCTGAAGATGTTGAATTGGCATATACAGATTAGTGTGAATGCTAAAATGCTTGAATTGTATAGATGCGTTTGAATGGAGAGAATGTCAGGCGAATAATTGGGTATGTATCCAAGGCTATGAATGTTGCAGAATGAAATTATTTGACTGTGGAGCGAGAGTTGGCTGCGATAAGGTATTGTTTGAAAGTGTTGCGTCCATTTTTGTATGGTGTGAGGTTTGTGATTAAAACTGGCACCAACCTCTTGTGTATCTGCAGTGTATGAAGTGGGCTGATAGTAGGATTGCAAGGACTTTGGAAGATTTGAGTGACTTTGACTATGTGATTGAGTATGTGCCTGGTGAATGGAATGGAGTGGCTGATTTGATGTCAAGGTATCCTGGTACCAATGATGAAAATGTGTGTGGAGTGAGTGATCCTGAGTATTTGCCGAAAGGGATTATGAATGGAAAGGAGAGTAAGGGTGGTGGTGATTCCTTGTTTGAGAGTGTATGGAATGGTTTGCAAGATTTGAAGAGTGATGGGGTAGATGTGAGAGTGCCCGATAGTGTGGATGACTTAAGGAAGGAGGTAATGAGTGAAGTATGTAGGAAGCCTGAAAGCATTGATATGCAAGGGGTCCCGCCTTTTCAGGAAGTGTTGATTGTAGTGAGTCATTTGTATGGAGTGATTGTTTATGTGCACTTTGGTGGTGAGAGGCCGATTGTGTACAAAGATGAGAAGATGAAGGGTTTGAATCCTAATGTGGTACATCTGCAATGTTTGAGCGGTGTGCACTACAATTGGGTGATTGAAAAGTGTTCATATATGAGAGAAGAATGATTGTCTGAATGAAGATGAGTGTGTGGTGAGTGATGATATGGGAGTTGATGACAGTGTGGATATCAGTGCTGATGTTGGTGTGCTTGTTCCTTCTGTGTATTGCGAACATGGTGGACCTGATATGATGGAAGTGAGAGTGAAAGTTGGTGAAAGGTTGTTCTGTGGTTTGATTGATACTGGAGCGCAAGTGTCTTTAGTGAATGAGAGGATTCTGAGTAAGTATTATGAGTTTAGATGTTGCAAGCATAAACATGTGAAGTTACGGATAAGTGGATTATGGAATGGCATGATAGTGGCATGGGAACAGGTAATGGTATGAATGTGAAGCATGACTTTGTGATTCTGAAAGATGAGCAAATGGCGTGTTGTTTCTTGCTTGGTGTAGATTTTATGAGATTGAATGATTTGTCTTTGGATGCTGATAAGGATTGTCTTATGAAAGGCGAATGTGAGGTGATGAGGTTGAATGAGTGTGCAAAGAATGTTGTCAAGTTTTGCAGTATGAATGAATTGGTCATGGATGATGAGAATGAGATTTTAAGTGATGATGATATTCTAGAGATGCAAGAGATGTGTCCTTTTGTTAGTGAGTTGAAGAGGTGTGTAATGACGCGTGTTGATTTGAATGAATGGCCTGAGTGTTTAAGTGATTTTAAAAGGTATGCTAAGGATTTTGTTGTTTGTATGGATGTATATTTTGAGGCATGTGAAGGGTGGTGATGATATGTATGTACCTGTGATGTCCTTGGTTGGTATGATTGGTCTGGTGAAGGTTGTGCATGATAATTATGGGCATATGGGTAAGTTTAAGCTGTGGGGGTGTATGATGGAGCGTGTGTTCCATCCGTTTCTGAGAACTGTTGTGAATGATGTTGCAACTATGTGTGAAAGGTGTCAGAAGCAAAAGGTGCAAGGTGTGCAAGTGAAACCACAGATGTTGAAAGTTGATGCAAAAGAACCGTTTGAATTGGTAGTGATTGATTGTGTGTCTTTGCCGCGTACAAGTGCTGGGAATGTTGGTATGGTTGTGATGGTTGATCATAAAAGTAAGTTTGTGTATGCAGCGCCTGTGAGAGATAAAAGGAGTGTGACTGTTGCGTGTGTGGTTGAGCAGTTGTTTTTTCCTATGTGTGTATGGAAGCCTAGAAGATATCTGAGTGATAATGGGCCTGAATTTGTAGAAGTGTTTGAGCAAATGTTGAGAGAATGGTGTGGAGCATGTGAGAACGACTCCGTATGTACCGTCTTCAAATGGATTGGCTGAACATACAATAAGAACCTTGTGTGAGATGTTGAGAATAATGAGTACGACAGTGAATGACTGGGAAGAGTGTTGTGGCCGTATAATTCAACTGTGCATAGTGCAACTGGAATGTCCCCATGTCAGTTTGTGATGAATTTTGAAAGGCGAGTGAAGGATAGATTTTGTTTGAGTGAAAATGAGCAGAGTGTATGGCGTGAGGCACACGAAAAGTTCTGTTCATTTGAATTAGGTGCGAAAGTATTGAAGGTGAAAGAAGTGAAGGGTAGGTTGAATGTGTCAAAGATGAGTCAGAAGTTTGATGGACCTTATAGAGTTGTGAGAGTTTGGGAAAATGGAGTGAAATATGTTTTGGAAAGTTTGAATGACAGTATGACAGAGATTGCGGGCTCATCAGAGTCAGTTAAGGAGGTGGAGAGAACCTCCTGACTACCTGGTGAGCCTCCGGTGAATGAACTGTGCAGAGAGAAAGGTAGAGTGCATGATGATGAGATTGAATGTGATAGTATGGATCTATCTGGGAAAGAGCTTGTCTTGGTCTTAAGGAGTAAAAAGCGTACAAAGAAGAGTGAAAGGAAGAATGCAAGTACGAATGAAAGTAAGACTGAGCAGAGTCTTTCTGGTATGGGGGATCTTGAAAGGGAGATTGAGTTTTTGTGTAAACAAAAACTGAACTGATTTTTCTGGTTTTGGGAACAGTATGAATGATAGTGTGTTTGGGCAGAATGAACCTAGTGCGGCTGATTTTGGGGGTTTTACGAATGGTAATAGTAGGGGTTAGTTTGATGTAGTGAATGATGAAGTGGCTGATTTTTCAGGTTTCTGGTGGGAACCAGTCAAAGTGGTTTCTGGTATGCCTGTTGAGAATATAGGGGATGTGAGTACCTGTCTGTTTTGCAAGAGTGTGCTTTGAGTTTGATGAGGGGCTGTGAGTGAGATGATGAATGGAGGTATGAAGAGTGAAGGTTCTGAACAAAAAAGTATGAAAGATTTCTGTCGAGAGATGAGCGAGTTAGTAATGAGAGCGAAGAGTATGGTGGATGACATGATTGATAGTGACAAGGAGACCAAGACTGACAAGACAACTGACGAACAACCTCAACCGATTGCTACGCGTAGCCAGGGAGCAGTAGAAGAATGTGAATGGGTGCAGAAGGGTGCGATTGAGCACAAGTATACCATGAAGAGTGATTGAAAAGGTATTGCGTGTGACTGTGGTCGAATGGCTTAAGGAAGGAGGGGTGTGGGGGAGCGGTGTCTGTAGGGCCATTCTCCCACCACCCTTTACATATATCTTTCCCTACCCCTGTGTGAGTGTGTAGGTATCATTTGCCTTCCGATTTTTTATTATGAATACAAATAATAACTGATTGTACTCTCTTTTCAGAGATATAATTTTCTAAATATTTAGATAGTTAAATTGTAAATATATTTGTCAAGCACATTGGGATATTACCCTAGGTAAGATTGATTCGTAATTAAAATACTAATAGGCTCAACATTAATTTTAACAACGAGGGATAGCAAAGTCCATCACCAGATTTTTCTTTGGAATCGCTTCAAGAGTGAAGTTTCAGCAGGCTGTGAGAGAAATCCTTGAGGCGAGTGCTCCACCAAGCCCAGCCCTGAAACGGAGGGCATTATCTGCATTGGCTGACAAGCCTGTGCCCCTTCCTATTGGACCTACCACCACCACCCCCCCAGGTACAAGTGATAGTCATATGCCCGTTCTGGTTCGGGTGTTGTTTTGATTGATTTGTTGTGTGGACCTTGTTGTATAGCCTGTCATGTTTTCGGTTAGGGAAATTTAATTTGTAAGGAGTATTTATTTTGGATGCGCACATGTGTATATTGATTTTTTTTTGTAAAGTAAAGAACTGTATATCAAATCGTACCAATTCTTCCTTGGGGTTATCAAGGTTGGTAAATTCTAGGATAAGGTTGGAACGCGGGGTTAGTGTTGCTTTCGGCCCGCTACAACAGTAGGGCGCTGTTGAGCGCTCCATCAAATGGCAGTGCGTCCCGCAAGTGTGCCCAGTTTAGAGACAACAGAAAGCAACCTGAAGACTTCGTGGCAATGGGGATATGTCCATGGGAACAGTCATGGTGAAATGGCACACAATTTTAAGTTCCCTTCAACCATCTCCCATCTTCTTTGCCAAGCAGCACGAAGAGCTGCCCGTATTCCTGTCATGTATAGTCGGTGTGATGAAGAGTGAAACGCTGGTCTGGATGCAGAGTCCTTGCAGACTCTTTGGCATGCTCATTCCCCGCAATTCTTACATGTCCAGGAATCCAGCAGAAGATGATCTCGACATCTGCCCGGCTCGCCAAAACCGTAGCGTCACGGATATCGCAAACTAGGGAATGCGGAGATTCCAATGACCCGAGAGCCCTCAGGGCGCTCTGTGAGTCGCTATAGATCACAATCCGGTCTCCTGTACCGAGTGGTGTATTGCCACCAGCTCAGCCGTGAAGACAGACGCACCGCCTGGTAGAGCCCCGCTGACTTCAAACAGAGGAGATACGGTGTGGAAGCCAACCCCTTCTTGGGACTTGGAGCCATCCGTATACACTGGCAAAGTTCCAGCATCACACGAGGTGTGCAACAAATAGCCAAATGTGGTACCCTCCAGGGTGGCGTCCTGGGCAGAACCAGGAGGAGGGCAACGGCCTGAGAGCTATATCTAGCTCTCGAAGGAGTTTCCTGGCCCTAAAATCCACAGGCTTAAGGTATGACTGGCATCTCTCGGCGGCATAGGCACCGTCGAGATCAGCTGTGCGGATGCAGTGAAAGCTGTTAAAGACTGAGGGAGGCGCCGAGCTGCAGCATACAGGCGAGTGATGCACTGCACGACACGCAGAGCGAGTGGCATCTCCCCAGCATCGACCAACAGGCTCTCAATGGGGAAAGTGCGGAAGGCACAGGTTGCAAGGCAAAGGCCGGTGCAGTGGATCGAATCCACCTTCCGCAATAAACGCTCGGCTGAGGATGCATAAAACTTGCATCCATAGTCGAGCTTCGAACGAACAAAGGATTGATAAAAAAGTAGGGCAGTAGCCCTATCAGCGCCCCAAGCGCTGAACAGCACGGAACGGAGAATATCCATGGCGCAGGTACAAGAGACCCTAAGGCTGCGAATAAGAGCCTACCAGGTGAGGCATCAGACGAATACAAGACCAAGGAAACGGTGCGATTCAACCACATCCAGGCACACCCAATTAAGAAACAAATCTGGGTCGGGGTGGAGCCGTGGATGGCGGAAGAAGTGCAACACCTTAGTCTTAACCAAGGAAAATCAAAACCTGTGCGCTTCTGCATAGCGAGAGACGCGGTTCAATGCCCCAGAGTTGGCATCTGGGCCATGCTGAAAGAGATCGAAAAGTCGTCCACGTAGAGCCTAGCGAGAACATCTTCCAGCAGCACCAAGGTGATGCTGTTGATGCTCAGGGCAAAGAGTGTGACACTGAGGACACTTCCCTGCAGGACACCCTCTTCCTGCTCCTTTGGGCTGGAGAGGGGACCCCCCACCCGTACGCAGAATCGACAATCTCGCAAAAATTCAGATATAAAGAGTGAGAGGCGTCACCTCGCCCCCATCGTGTGGAGTTTCCATGATACCGTATCGCCATGCGGTATCATAGGCCTTCTCCAGATCAAAAACACCGTGGCGTAGTGCTGTCTACGAAGGAAGGCCTCGCAGACGGCATTTTCCAGTCGGAGCAGAGGATCCGACATGGAGTGGAAATTGCGGAAGCTGCACTGTGCAGAAGAAAGATGGCCTCCGCTGTCCAGGAAAAGGGCTAATCTAACATTTATCAATTTCTCCATCAACTTGCACACGCAATAGGTTAGAGAGATTGGGTGGAGTATGGGACTTCATTCGGACCATGGGCGAAGTCCCCGCATGTAGCACGAGCAGGGCGCAACTCACTCACAGTAAACCTGTCTATGAAGGGTTCTCCGCCTCTGGAGGTAAAGTCCAACCGGCGACTGACCACGACCTGAAGACGTGCATTGAATGCTGGAGGAGCAGCATCCCAGCTAGAGAATGCCGAAAAAGCGGTCACGAAGGATTACGCGGTCCCATTCTCCTGGAGAACGGGAGGGGGGTCCTGCGGAACTTGCACCAAATCCTTTTGACTCGCATCCACACCTCAGCTAAAGGGGTCTTCCTGTTAAGTGAAGACACGCATGCCCGCCAAGAGCGGCAGGCGTGCTTCAAAATATACCATAAAATAGCCCTAGCCCGACGAAATTCAGCGACAGTGAAATCGTTCGGGCGGCGCTTATAGCGCATGTAGGCATAACGCTTCTGTTTGAGGGCCATCTCACACTCGGCCGACCACTCCCATAGGTTAGGTTTAGGTTATGGGAGTGGTCGGCGTGCAAAACAGCCAAACATTCTAGGAATAGTAGTCAGGCCCACGGCGATGAGGTTGTCGAAGAACTCAACGGCCTCATCTACCGACCTAAACTCCTGGACTGAGATAGAGAATTCAGTCATTTCCTGAAATACAGGCAACCACGCCCGCGCCAAGCACCCCTGAGGTGGGCTCTCAGGGGGCAGTTGCCCTGAAAATGATATTTGAATGGGAAAGTGATCACTACCATAGAGGTCATCGACCACCCCCCAATCAAAATCAGGCTGTACATCCGAAGAGAACAAAGATAGGTCAAGGCAAGAAAATGAAGCGGTTCTCGGGCAGTGATGTGTAAGCTCATCCATATTTAGGATACCTTATCTCAAGCTCTTCGATCAGATCGGCAAGGACTTGTCCACTGGGATTTATTGAGTAACCTCCCCAGAGGATGCCGCCTTCAGATCTCCAAGCAAGAGAAAGGGGCTCTGCAACCGTGCCACGACGCGGCGGATGTCCCCCGCGTTGAAGTCAGGTGACGGTGGAATGTACGCAGAAATGTTAGTATACCTCCTATCCAGGTGAAGCCGCACAGCCACTGCCTGAAAGGAGGTATCTATAGAGAAAGGAAGAACGGAGACATCATCTAGGGTGTAAACCGCACATCCCCCAACCCGGACATCCCATGGTGGTGGGGTCACAAGACCCTTATACCCAGGGAGGGCGGGCAGGAGGCACGAGCCTAGCATGGTCTCCTGCAGAAAGATAGCTAACGGAGAATGGGATGAGACAAGCCTCTGCAGCTTCTCCCAGTTTGCCCAGAATCCACGGCAATTCTATTGAAGGAATATGCCCTCCATTCCTAGCTTAGAGGAGACACAGGGGCTCTCTTCGAACAGAAGACCCTCCAGGAGTGGCCGTATGCTTCCCGGAGGCAGAACCCTGGGCGCTGTTGGCCGGACAAAGCACTGTCGCCTTCAAGGACTTATTGGGGAAGGTTGGCCTCACCATCCGAGTCTTTTCCTCCCTCCATCTCGAAACCTTAGGTGGGCATTGCGGCTTCAGAGGCAGGGGGCCCTCTTTTCGAGGAATAACCGTCTCCGAGCCACTCACTCCACCACTAAGCGTGGGCGAAGGAGCCGAAGCTCCTCTGTTGCTGTCCTCCTTTCGGGGGACAGCTTTAGGAACCCCGGAAGATGGCCTAGCGACCAACTTCAGGGGTGTTGCCTCCTGTGAGTCTAACGACTTGGTGGAGGCGCGTGGCCGTTTTGCCTTACGGGAAAGGGTCACGCTGTGGGAAGAGGGGGAAGCCCAGGTTTTAGCCGGGGCTGGGTGTGAACCCTTTTAGTCGCCAGCTTTACCACGGGAGAGCCAAGGTTGAGTAGAGCCCGCAGAAGGGCTCCGAATGGGTGCGGAAACAACCGTGCTTGTTGGCCCAGGAGCAGAGGGTGCCTTTTTAACTATTGAGGCATATGACGTCCCAGGCAGAGCCAGGCGTGCCAGGACTCAAGTCCTTAGCCTTGCTGAATGAGAGTCAATCCTGGGCCTGAACGGCCAAGATTTCTTTCTCAAGAAGATATGCACCACATTCCTTCAAAGAAGCAGGGCGTGGCTCTCTGCAATTGAAACACTTGGCCACACACGATTTGGACTTTTCATGTGCAGACTTGGAGCATTTTAGACAGACTTTGGGTGACCCCGACTTTGTATGTCTACATGAGCGAATTTTCTGGCTGAAGCAGTGAAAGTAATAGCACCTCTGCGGCAGTGGCATGAATGCCTTGACATGGTAGCGGTACCAACCGCAGCACTGACTCAGGGAGCTTGTCACAGTCAAATGTGATGAAGAGTGTAAGGGTAGGTCTCGAGGCCCCTCCTTGTTTTCTCATCACACGCTCGACCTTGACTGCCCCATGGCCGGCCAGCTCTAGAGTGATATCTTCTATGTAGTCCACGAGTCCCCTCGCATAAACTACTCCTTTCACAAAGTTCATGGTAGAGTACGGCATCACACTCACTGGGGTGCCATCAAGTGTCCGAAGAGCACTTATCTTGGCCGCCTCGGATGGATCCGCCACATTTTCCAGAAGGCTCCCGTCTGAGAAAAGGGGTAACCTTTGACTCTCTACGAATAACACAAGCTAAAGCTCTCTGATGCATTATGTTGCGCTGCACTCTAGCACTTTTGGTCATAGTCAGGGGCTCCGCACCCGGGGGGGAAGGCACAGGGGTCAGATGTGCCGATCTTGGCTTGGTCACTTAACAAAATGGCAGCAGACCCATCCATCCCCGCAGCCTCGACAGATGGAGAGGAGCCCCCCCCCCCGCTTCCTGTCTTTCTTTTTTTTTAGGAGAGGATGGCGGGGAATGAACCCACTTCTCTCTGCCAGCAGGAACACCCAGGCCAGATGGACCGGCCTCAGCAAGGTCCTTCTCCGAGATGGACAAGATCCTAGCAGTCATAGGGGCACCAGTCGGAGGAGGAGATCCCTCCCCTCCTTGTACAGCCTTGGAAACACTAGCTGTTTGACAAGGACCTTACATAGGGGCGGACACAAGTTTGGAGCTTGGCGCCGAGCCCAGATTTGCAACCATGGAAGGCCCTACCTTCTGAGGCTGAGTTCCCTCAAGGACCATGTCTACCTCATGGGGGTGGGGCTCCAGTTGGCTAACCCCCCCCCCCCCCGACATCACAGGTCCCATTGGCAGTGCTGTCACAAGTCGAGTCTGGGGAGGTATAAGCCTTGACCCCGGCAAGGTTCAATATTCTCGCCAACAGGTCTTTTGAGGTAAGCGACCAAAGGGGCCTAGCTTTCCTCTCTCCCCTAAAGGGGTTTGCCCTACCAAACTGCTTCAATGGGGAGCGGTTGGATATGGGCTGCCTGCTGGCTTTCTTGGCAGTCCACTTGGAAAGTAAAGAGGGGACTGCCGCTGGAAAGAGGGGTGCCCGAAGGCACCTCCAGACAAGGGTGAGTCCCCTACACCCGTAGGTGAAGAAGAGGAGTAAGCCTCCTCTCCGGGCAAATTTGGAGGGTCTCCTGCGAAAGCAGGTGGCTCTGACGATGGATATGGGGAAAAAGTGGGGAGATTTTGGGGAGTATCATCATTGGATATGGTGACCCTATTTTTTTATGGGAAACAATCGCTCATCACCCCTCTGCAGTAGCCGGCCCTGCAAGGGGTACATATGGGGCTGGTAAAACCAGGTGCGGCCATTAAAGGCCACCTCTCCCACCTGGTGGCCTGGCAGTCCCTCAGCATGGTGGCTCCACCTTGGACACGGCGTAAAATGTATAGTGTTTGAAAATAGAAAGGAATATGTGGGTGGGGATACAGCAGGTTATTTAAAAATCCACCATCCCAAATGGATCTCATGGGTGAGGGATCATTGTCCCCTCCCCCCTCAGCCTCGATCCAGGATAGTTGGCTGAGGTCAGCATCTACCCTGTGAAATTAGAGGCTGACCAGAGAAAGTTGTGGGAGAGGTTGTATGAAAAGTGAGGAAACAAGTGTCTGAAGGAAGGAGAAGAGACTAAACTGGGGTCGGATGGGGTATTGAGTCCCATCAGCACAGTGGCAAGGAAGGGACATCACCGCACCTCTTACGGGGTATACTGAGGAGAATCTAGAACCAGCTAGCCTTTTAGAGTTAGACAAAAGTTGCATATGATGGTTATCATTTGAAATTTTAAAACAAACTAGATTTCCTCTACTGTGGATAGTATCAGTGACCAATATATTTGGGATATCAGGGCACAAAAGAGAAGTTACTTCTCTGAAGTCACTGGCAAAGTTTGAAGACAACCCTGTAACAATAATACCCTGCCTTCTTTTGTCCCTCTCTTGTTTCCTCCTTAATGGACTATAATAATTCATCCTTAGAAATAGAGAATTCAGTGCCTGAAGCCACACATAACATAATATAACAATTTCACAGATGACAAAAGCCACAAGGGCCTATCAAAGGTCATCTGCCTCCATCTAAACCCACCCACAAAAAGCACCATCGCCAGGGAAAGACAAAATCAAAGTCCCCACAATATAATATAACAGATGACAAAAGCCACAAGGGCCCATCATAGGTCATCCAAGTCAAACCAGCACGCAAATCTTGCACCTCAGCAGCCAGACTTACAAGCTGTGCTCTGAGGTCATCCAGGCTACCTCAAGCAGACAAGGCAGCAACCTTAGCACTTAGCTCAACCACAGTTGCCACCATTTCAGCCATAGTCACTAAATGACTACTAAGTCCCTACAACAACCAACTGAAGAGTGTGGGGAGGCAAACTCACACTGCGGGCAAGTAAAATAAATATTCTTACCACCATGCTGAATTATTTCCCTAACCAGCACAGGCATTTGTACTGTGGCACCAATTGTTACAACTACCACAAGCTATAGCATCTTCATCGAGGACAAACTTCCAGCAAGTGGTAAACATAACATAATATAATTTCACGGATGACAAAAGCCACAAGGGCCTATCAAAGGTCATCTGTATCCATCAATTCCCACCCACATAATGAATCCATAGGATTTAGTCAGATCATGCATCTATAATTTAACAATCCATAGGATTATGTCCAATCATGCATCTACAATATATAATTTAAAGCCTCCATAGGAGTCTGTCAAAAACAAAATCAAAGTCCCCAAAATATACAATAAAAAGAAACTGCATCCACAGGAATTAGTCAAAAAACATATCCCCATACCAAAAAGTAAGAAGTTAACCCTCCACCCCCATATAATCATCCAATCTGCACTTGAAAACATTCAAGTTTGGGCTGTCTACAGTCTCAGGTGGCAAACTATTCCAGCCCTCGATCTGGTGTAAGCAGCCTGCTTATTCTTAGGATCACGACACACCATTGGAATGAGGACAAGGCACGAGAAACAAAACAGGAAAATTAAACAGGATCAAATAGCTAAATGTAAACAAATTCTAGAACAGGATATACAGCCTGTTACTCAGTATCACAGACATAAAAAAACTATACAAAACAGGAAACACACAAAACCAAATATATAAATAAATACAAAATTAGAAAATGAAAACAAACCTTGGAACAGGATAAACTATCTGTTACGCGGTATCACCAACACAAAAACCAAAAAGCTATAAAAACAAAACTATACAAAAAAGCACACTCAAACAGCAGCATCAGCATCAAAAAAATGTTCTGAATATCCACAGGGGTGCTGTATCTTGGAAAATATAGCAGCTACAGAGCTGAAGTTTTGCACAGGTCCATTTGGGCCAAGTACCAACTTGTGTACCAAATTTCATCAAAATCTGAGATGGTGAGGTGGGGCCGATTCCGAAAATTAGACCACTTGATATAGAATAACCCTTATGGACAATTACTAATAGTAAAGCTGCAATACATAACAAATTATAATATCTATCACATTTGTAATATCATATAATCACGATTCTAATTTGTGAAGGAATCGTGACTTATAATTGGAATTGGACTTAGAATCAGAATCACAAAATTTTTTTAATCATCCCATCTCTAGTGCCTACACTTCTACTCAATTATATGGTAATACTTCAGATTAGGGACGCACAGTAAGTGTCGCTGTTATTAGGCTACAATATATGTAACCTTTATTCTGTATAATTTACTAAGTATCTGCGCCTCTGCTCGTTTATAGTTTTTTCTAAGTTAGGTAAGGTCTCTTGATGTGTTTTATTGTTTTCTCCTATTTTTTTCATATTTTATGTTTCACTGTGAATGATAACAGCTTTTTACTGGCAATGTCGTAGCTATAAATAGGACCTGCTGTGCAAATGTTTCGGTTTCATCATGCTCTAGTTGTGCTTCTTCGTTATTCAAAATCAGGTTTATTTTGCATGACTGCAAAAAACTTTTAGAGTTTTTAGAGGCACATAAACTAATTGAGAAAACTATAAAATGCCTGAAATGCAGTGCAAATTTAAATTTTTCAGAAAATTTAATGTTTTATTGCAATAAAATATAGGTAAACAAAAACAGTAAGCAACAGCGTGCCGTTTCAAACAATTAGAATGTAGGGGTACATTTTTTGCAGGTTCGTATTTAAGTTTAAAAGACATTGTTCAAATTTTATATTTTTCCGGAATTAATCGTTTTACATAAGTAAATATTGTTTGTCATTAAGTTACCAGGTTTTTCCTGCCAGTAAAAAGTTGTTGTCATTCGCAGTGAAACAAAAGATATGAAAAATAAAATGGGGAAAAAAAACAGTAAATTCAAGAGGACTGCTTGTGAGGGAGATATCACTGCCGAGGGACCACATAACATAACATAACATAACATAATTTCACGGATGACAAAAGCCACAAGGGCCTATCAAAGGTCATCCGCATCCGTCAAAACCCGCCCACAAAAAGCACCATCGGCAGGGGAAGACAAAATCAAAGTCCCCCACAATATAATATAACAGATGACAAAAGCCACAAGGGCTCATCATAGGTCATCCGAGTCAAACGGCGTCTTTTTTAAGGCACCCAAACTCCCAAGAAAACTACATCCAGAGGATTGCGTCCCTACGATGATCCTGAGTTTCAATCATTTGGAGGGGTCTGGGGGGCACAAACCCCAGTATATACTTGTATACCAAAAAATATAATGCTGTGATTGGTCACATTTGATGTCATAAGACATATATTGTAGCCTATAGCGCCACCTACCATGCGCCCCTAAACTGAAGTGTTACCAATTATATTATATTGTATTCTAATGAATTTTTCTATGCTTTGTAATGTTTTGTTTGGTTTTTGTTTTGTGTACCTATTTCATTTAAAGATAAAATTGCACGGCTTCTCTTAATGTTAAAATAAACCATTATTTTCACACACTGGCAACCTTTAAATCAACCTTATTTCAAACATTGGCAAGCCTGGAGCCAAGCAGTTAAAAGAGTGTGATTCTTGTGCATCCAGTTTGTTGGACTTTAATAGGACTTTTGTTAATTCTTCTGTCAATTTAATAAATTTTTGTATAGATCATGGCCTCATTTTTAAAGCAAAGATTTGTGACAGGTGTGGAAAAGAAGTGTGGCTCAATTATAATAGTAAAAGGTGGAGATAGTTTAGCCTTTGTCATAAAGTGATTATTTATTAGGTAATTTAAAATTACGACAGCACCACCGCCATTTAACAATTGCCTAAACATTAGCCTTTTTGAATTATGAATATTGAGGGGGATTTTAAGTTGCAGGGGGTATGGGGCAAACCACCCCCCATTTTGAAAGTAACTAAAAAAATGTTAGTTTGGGGTGGAAATGGCCTAAAGTAGGTGGCGCTATCGACTATTATTATTTTGATAAATGTGCAGAGCCAATCACATTAATTGTAACCCAGAAATAGCACCCATAAAACATAAGGTTACATAATTTCACAGAGGACAAAAGCCACAAAGGGCTATCAAAGGTTATCCGCATCTGTCAAAACTCACCCACAAAATTCATCCATAGGATAGGTAATTTAAAACTCAAGTATTACCTATAAAAAAGCACTTTGGGGAAATGTGCCAAAGAAAAAACATTGTCTACATTTAAAAATGGTAATTTATGAGAGATAGCACTTAATTTCCAAGGTTTTAGAGCCTTAAAAAAAGTTATAGAAGCATGTTATTCAGCTCATCGAATTACATAGGAATACCTATTTATGCAATTTTTCAAAATTTTGTTAGTTTTTCTAAGTGCAGAGTTCTTTCCCTTGTCTTTTCAATAGGTCTACCTTCCTCTTCCATCCGGCACATGCACAATATGGCAAAGAACAACTGATGCATACATGGCCTAGCAGCAACACATCTATGCATGTGTGACCTGTCATGACATTTTTTGACCAATCACAAGTCAGATAGTTTTAGACGCAATATGTTTTGCCCAGGCACATTTATTCAAAATGACTTGTGAAGGAGGGTGTGACTTTAATTATGAGCATTTATTTACCAAAGTTCTGTGCAATCACGAGTCTACGTTGCATTTTTAGTTGATCACAGTGTTAGGAAGGCAGTTGGCACATTGTATCCACTGGCAGAAACATTTTGAAAGTACCTAAAAAATGTTAATTTGGGGGGCAAATAGCCTAAAGTAGGCAGTGCTATTGTCATCTTAAATTACATTAAGAACAATTGTTTTTAAACATATATAGGTATATATATATGAATTATCCAAAAATTCAAGGATGGGCATGAACCTAAAATTAACCCAGGCTTTAGTAGCCTAAAACACATGCAGTAGCTTATTCAAAATTATGCGGGTTTTTTTAAACAAGTTGCTCATCTGTGGAATTATCACAGAAATTAAGGTAGGATTCCTTCAGACCACCATAAAACTTTTGGTAAACATGTAGATTAGCGGCGCGCCCAAAAAGGTGGATTTTTGTTGGTTTATATTTCATTCACCTATGCCTGAATATTCATGTGTTATATAGTGGGGGGCTGTGCCCCCAGACCCCTCCAATTGTTTGAAACTCAGGATCATCGTAGAGGGGTCCCCCTGCAGTGTTTATCCCCACACGAGCAGCCCCATTAAATTTACTCTAAAAACGTGAAACATATTGGAACATGGACGAAATAGTTTACGTTCCACATCATTTGCGCTGCCAATCTACATATTTACCAAACTTTTTTCTAGGGAAATGCTTATGGTCCTAATCTGCACTATTAAATGATAAAAAGACAAGCTAATACTATTACCTGTCATATAACTATAAATTGACTGCAGGTGTGCCCTATCCTTATAATAACTGCTACTCAAGGTGCACCAGACAACATCTGACACTCTTTTGACTAGTTCTCGTGTGGCAAACTCTGGACTTCCAAAAGACGTGATGTCAATATGGGCCTTGATAATGGAAAGAAACCTGTGGTAGAGAGCTTCAACATCTTCATATTCTATGACAGGTAATCTGGTAGTTATTGTGTCTTGACAAATATCACTGTCATCTTCAGGCTCATCGGGCTGACCAAACGTTCGGGAACAAGTTAATGTGTTTTCGATAAAACCAATCACAATAGAACAAATAGCTAAATTTGGCTCTTTATTTCTTTCTAAATGTGCTTTGAAAAGTTTCACCACAGAGCCAATATTTGTTAAAGGAAAAAGCCGTTTTTCTTCATCTGTCAGCTTTGCCATAATTTTACACTCACTCAATAATTACGTCATTGATGTCAACAAGAAGTTCCAGCAATATTTTCTAGCACAAAAGTTATTTTGTTCTTAGATATTCAAATTCGTATAAAACTTAATAATCACAATTTTATATTAATCATAAGATTTTAAAAATTGTTCGTTATAGGAAGTAAAAAAAACAAACAAACTGAGAAATGCAGTCCAATCATGTAGGCCTGCAATTCTCCGTTATTCTAAACTCGTAGATTAGCTCGAGTAGGCTGGTACGCAGTCCGCAGACTTGCAAAATAAAATACTGTAATACGTGATGCAACTTTTGCTCTAAATATTATAATTAAGTAAAAATCAATGAAAGTTGGTAATTCAGAAAACACTTCCCGCTAAAAATATTTGGAGGAAGTTGCTAAGTTGGCGATCAATGCACAAATAGATATGAAATAAACATTTTTCTAAATTAAATATAAAAATAAATCAAATCTTGTTGATATTCGGTTTCCTTTGTACTGTATTTTCTTCTAATCATAAATTCAAGTATATGGGTAGAGGAAAATAATTAGAGATTAAACTAATACAAATACATGTTAATATTTTACAATTTGTTTTCCAAAAGTAACCTTAATTAGAAACATTCACTGCAGCGTATTGAATAAAATATTGAAAGGAAACAAAACTGGCAACAATCAAAGCCTGACGCCATTATAAAAGTGCATAATGATTGCCAGAAACTTCTATTTGGAATTGGGATATGAGGTGCGAGTGATTTTATTTAAATTAATTTTTGCCTATAACCGTTGCAGTCTATGCTACCTTAAATAAAAAAAAAATGTAAATAATTTATATTACCCGGCACAATAAAGTTATGATCCTAGGAATCATATGTACAAATTATGTATTACAATAGTAATATATAAAAAGGGGATTGCGAAAAGTTATTAAATATTTGATTACTATATTATAAAAATCGACATTCAAAATTTGAATTCCTAATGTGAATACATCTATAACGTATGTTAGGTGTGGATGCGGCGAAGCCTGCTTTAAGCCTTCGGCCCAGGAGGCGATACTACCACTATGAAGTGCTGTATTGCTTGGAAAAAATTATGGGGGGCTCTACGCATGTAATGGAATAAAGGGGGGGGGGCTAGTTTTTAGTGGAGTTGATACGCACTGATCCCACTTGAAGATGATGCCATTATCATTTTTATATCATTGTATTAACAGCTTCTGAATTTACAGTTAACCATTTATTATGCTAATATTGTATATATAGACATTCAATTGGAAATTCAATTGGTTCGCCGTGCTTACCTGGGTGATCTATAGTGGGGATAAGGAAGTCAAGCAGAGCCGGATTAATGTTATGCGGGGCCCTGGGCCATCCACTTTAGCGAGGCCCCTGTTACCATCTCTTCCCTGATAACAATTTGGTTGGGATTCGATTGATGTCAAGCCAGCCATTGCGATAATAATAATAAATAAATAATAAGTCTTTTGTAAGGCGCTCTCCAAGGCATGAGACCTTCCCAGAGCGCACGTTGTGCTGAGATGAGAATGGAAATTCAATGTAAATTCAAGAGGGGGGAGAAGGCAATACTGAAAAGATGCGTTTTCAGGAGACGCTTAAATGTGGTAAGAGAGGGAGAAGACCTGATTTCAGCAGGAAGAGCATTCCACAACTTAGGGGCGCAGATTGAGAAGGAGCAGTCCCCCATTGAGCATCGGGATGAACGAGGAATATTCAAAAGAGGTGCATGTGATGACCGAAGGGCCCGAGGGACATGGCGTGGCGAGAGGGCAGAAGAGAGGTAAGACGGGGCCTTGTTGTTTGAAGTGAGTACAGGAACTGACAGGGAGCCAGTGCAGTTCATGCAGCAAGGGTTTCGAGGGAGAGAAGCGAGGGCGACAGAGGAGAAGCCGGGTGGCATAGTTCTGTACAAGTTCAAGGGGGCGGAGAGAGGAGGATGGCAGATTCACAAGCAGTGGGTTACAGTAGTCAAGGCGTGAGGTGATGAAGGCATGAACAGCAGTCTCAAGACTTTAGCGATCAAAGTGAGAGCGAATGCGAGAGAAGTTACGAAGGAAACATAGAGAGGATTTGCTGACATTGCGGATATGAGGCTTAAAGGAGAGATGCTCATCAAAAACAACACCCAGATTCCTAACGCAGTCAGAGAAAATGATAGTATTACCGCCCAAAGTAAGCGAGGGAAAGAGAGATTTAGATTTTTTGACAAGAGCAGGGGTGCCGACGAGGAGGACCTCAGTTTTGGAATGATTAAGCCTGAGGAAGTTGGTAGAGAGCCAGTCAGAAATGGAGGAGTAGGCAGCCAGGAGGTCAGTGATATAGTAGGCGAGAGACGTGGGGGATGAGGAAACGAAAATTTGAGTGTCATCAGCATATAGGTGGAAGGATAGACCGAGATTACGGAGAAGGAAACTAAGAGGGAGAAGGTAGATACGAAATTGTAGAGGACCAAGGACAGAGCCTTGTGGTACTCCAAAGCGGATGGGGGTAGATTCGGATGAAACGTCGTCAATCTCGACGGATTGGGTACGAGACGAGAGGTAAGAGCGGAACCAGTCAATCACGGTGCCTGATATGCCGAGGAAAGAGTAGAGACGATCAAGTAGGACGGTATGGTCAATAGTATCGAAGGCAGAGGAGAGGTCGAGTAGAGGAAAGATGATGATTTTTTATTTGCTTTCATGTAATTGTTTTTGCATGTATTTAAAATAAAACATGTTTGCATATCTTTATCGACAAGTATCAATATTTTTCCATTGAATCATATTTTTAGTCGCGGGCGACTGGCTACATCTCACTATGTCGGTCGGTCGGTTCCCGTTTTGCTTCTTTTTTTTGTAATAACATCGTTATAACGTTGTAATTACTTCATAAAGAATTTGTAAAAAAGGAATAAATTCCTGTTTAATGAATATAAACACCTTAACAAACACACAAATATAAAAATAGAATACAAAATATACTAACCTTCGTTAGAAGAGCACTACGCGCAAATATATAAATACCGGTAGGTACGTGAAAGAGTAAATATAAATGGAATAAGAAAAGACAGTTTAGGAGAAAGGATAGTCATAATATAATTTCACGGAAGACAAAAGCGACAAGGGCCTATCAAAGGCCATCCGCATCTGTCAAACCCCACCCACAAAATGCATCCACAGGACTGCGCCAGATCGTGAATCTACAATATACAATTTAAACGATCCATAGGATTGTGTCAGATCATGCATCTACAATATGCAATTAGAACCATACACAGAAGTGTGAAAAAAACAAAAAGCATCATCAAGACTCGCCAAAATCCAAATCAATCATAATATACAATAGTAAAAAACTGCATCCACAGGAATGAGTCCAGAATACCCCCCAAAGTTAACCCTCCCTCAACATAAAATCATCTAATCTGCGTTTGAATACATTCAAGTTTTGACTGTCTACCGTCTCAGATGGCAAACTATTCCAGGAATCTACCACTTTATTGATGAAAAAATATTTTCTAACATCCAACTTGCACTTCTGTTTTTTAATTTTTAAGTGGTGACCCCTAGACCTATTACTACCTTCCAACTCAAATAACTTGCTAAAATCCAACTTATCTATCCCAGAACAGATTTTAAAAAGCTCAATTATATCTCCCCTCGCACATCTTTCAAACGAGAACATATTTAGTACCCTCAGTCTATCTTCATATTCAAGGTGCTTCAGGGAAGGTATTATTTTGGTTGCCCTCCTTTGTACTGGCTCTAGCATGTTGATGTCATGTCTAAAAAGTGGTAACCATGTTTGAAAACAGTACTCTAAATGCGGCCTCACATACGAGTTATAGAGTTTAAGGATAACCTCTTTACTCTTGTAGCTAACATTCCTGTTAATGTATGCTAGCATCCTATTTGCTCTATTTTTTGCCTCAATACACTGCTTTGAAAACTTCACTGACCTTCTACGACTACGCCTAAGTCCTTCTCATCCTCAATGAATTCAGCCAATGCCCATCCATTTCATAGCTAAATTCCCTATTATCCCTTATCATTTTTAATTCCTGGGCCCCTGCCTCTTGCTAGAGCAACAAGGTTTGCGGAGGGACAACATCCGCATGCACTATGCATTCCCCGCTGCCGCACTTCTCAGTTTCAGAGTTGCTTTTTGCCAAGTAAAGCAGTGGAATGATCTTCCTGCAGAAGTTATGCAGGAAGATCTTAATATCTTCAAACAAGGTTGCAATTCTAGATTAAGGGAGGGTGCCATTGCCTCATAATTTTAATATTGATTTGATTTGATTTTAATAATTTTAAACTTATTTATTTATTTATTTATTTATTTATTTACACATTTTAATTTATTTCTTCTAGCATTCATTCTTTCTTACTTGACATATGGACACTGTGTTCTGTGGGAGCTTGTTTTCAAGTCCATGGCCGCTAGGCTTTTCCCACAAGAATTTTGTGTTCATTATCTCAAATAATAATAATCCCATTTTTTAAGGTTAAAAGTCATTTGCCACTTCTGAGCCAAAGCTAATAACTTATTTGATAAATAGTTGATGATAGTTAAGGCAAGTAAGTTTAGGTACTAACGATGCCACTTATTACGTTATTAGATCGTTTTTAGACTTTGTAATACACCAGTACGGTAACTCGTAGGAGCACAAGTTACATACAACCTTTTAGCTTCGTGTTTAGGCTTCATCTGACGCTGTATTGCCCACTATCCCAACTATGCATTACTTTCAGAAATTCTCTAGAAAATTATCCACACTTTGATATATTAATATTACGAGTAGTTCCCACTATATTACATCCCTCCCCCCCTTACTTGAAATTTCCTCCCAACCGTAAATCCCCCCTTATTAGACTAACTATAGATTAAATCGAACGACAGATTTAGACACCCGTGTTGACCTGCGAACTCCAGCTGAACAGGAGGCTGGAGCAGGAGACTGAGATTCAGGAACTGCATCTCTAACTAATTAGGGTGATGCAGACCTAAGAGGGGACCTAATTGAAGTCACAGTACTAGCAGAGGTAGGGAGAGGTTGTCTAGGGACAACCTGATCTTGGTGGCGTTTGAAAACGCTACCATCCTGCAACTGGCATCTATATGAGAGAGGTCCAGTCTGAGATTGTTCTTTAGCAGGAACCTACCTGGGACTTCTAGTAGCATAATTACGAATTGAAATTGAAGCATCATAAAGAATGGTTAAGGATCTAGCATGTGAGGAGTGAGTCTCCTTCTGAGGGCGCTGCTTATCAGTAGACTAAGGAGCAACGGACTCGCCTGGCCATACTAAATCCCAGAGTGAACGTAGCTTCCTGCCAAACATAATTCAGCAGGTGACACTCCAGTGGTAGAATGGATGGGGGATCATCCTGTAGTTAAAGATAAACTTATCTATGGTGGTGACAACAGTATCTGTGTTGTGCAGAGCTCTATGAATCATCCTCTCCTCAAGACCGTTAATAGGGGGTTTATAAACAGCTGTAGTGATGTGGCGAGGGCCACAGTTTACCACAAAATTTCTAAATGTATGGTACGTAGAACAGGGTCCGTTGTTGGACACAATTGAGACGGAAAGACCATAAATAAAAAAGGAGTGTCTAAGACACTTTATGGCTACCTGAGCTGTTGTACCTTTAGTGCAGTAGATGTCAACCCACATAGAATGTGCATCAACAATAATTAGAAAATACTTACCGTCCACAGGACCTGCATAATCCACATTCAGTCTGTCTCAGGAAGAACTAGGCTATTCCCAAGAGTGTAACCCAGCTGTATGAGGATTAGCACGATGTGCTAAGCAGTTAGAACAGGACATAATAAGATTCTCCAGATCCTTATCAAGACCTGTCCACCAAACATAACTACGGACCAGCTCCTTCATGCGGGATGACCCTGTGTGGCCCGCATACAGTTCTTGAAGGAGAGCTGGCCGCAGCTTAGTAGGAACAACAACTCGTGTTCCCCATAGAACACAGCCACTTTGGATGGACAGTTCGTTCCTATTATAAAATCCTGGGGCAGCTGACTTAAAAGAACGAAAACCAATATTCGATGCAACCCTGGTTTCAAACATGGTCAGTCCAGATTCGGCTCTACGAGTGTTGACACCTTCTTCAGTGGGATCAACTATCTTCAGGATATTTCTCAAATGCAATGGTTTTCCAGACTGGAGAACTTGATGAGTCATCATATATATTCTAAATTTTACTCTAGCATTTATGGGCAGCCAATGGAGCTCAATTAGCAATGGTGTAAGTCTATCACAACGAACGAGACATACCCTTAATCAGGCTCACAACTCTTTTCAAAATATTTTTTAGTTTCTTAAGTTGTATCTACGGCAAGTTACAGTACACTGAGTTGCAATAATCTAATCTAGTAATTACATAGTTCATCCCGATCTTTTTTAAAGAGCTTCCATCAATATACTTGTTAATGAATGCAATGTTTCTTAGATGGTATCCAGCAATTCTAAACACATTATTCACTTGAGCATTGAGTGACAAGTTACAATCTATTAGGACACCTAGATCACATAATTTCTCCTTAGTATTAACTAAAGTGCCATTAACACCATATTAGTGTCGCCTAGATGACTAATTTTATATTTAATCTCAATGATCATATATTCAGTTTTCTTTTATTTAAGCTTCAATTGCTTAAGATCCATCCATTTTTTAATACATGACATAATATTATTCAGTGTAACAACTGTATTGTTAATATTATATAATGAAAAATAGAATTGAGTGTTATCGGCAAATAATTTAAGTTTTACGCTAAATCCCTCCAAAACCTTCGATAAACCTATTGTGTAAATACAAAACAATATAGAGCCCAAAACACTTCCCTGAGGTGTACCCCTATGCAAAATCTCATATGATGAAAATGAGTTTACAATTTGTACACAATATTTTCTATCTGCTAAGTAATTTTTCAAATATTTCGAGGTATCATCCACAATGCCAAAGTTCTCAAATCATCTAAAAGAAATTACGGCTACAAACTTGAACTGAAACTTTACAACCGTGTCTGTGTCGTAAATATTTCGCATACAGCATCTGCGGTAGCTGGAACGCAGTTCCAGTGGAAGTTGTCAACAGCAATTATGTTGATCAGTTAAAGTCAAGACTGGACAAAGTCTTGAAAAGTGGCCGTTTGGGCAGTTAAGTCGTTGTGCAGAACTGTGCCTGCTCAACTGTTAGCCCAAAGGTACCCTCTTTGAATGGACCGTAAGGTCTCTTAGGGTACTTCTTTTCCTTGTAGCTCCTTGTAGCTCACGAACAACAGCGTCGAAGGCAGTACTCAGATCAAGCAGAACTAAAATTGCACATTTACGATCATCAATAATCTCCAATAAATCATTCATTATAGAACAGACTGCTGTCTCAGTAGAGTACAGATGCCTGTAACCAGATTGACAATCTGGTAGAGCATTTACATTATATAAATGTTCAAGCAACTGCTCAAGAATAGCAGATTCAAGTATTTTGGATAAAAATGTCAGATTTGAAACTGGTCTATAAGAGACTAATTCCTGATGATCAAGAACTCCCTTCAACACCGGTTTTACAATAACTGTTTTCTCAGATATATGGTATTTGGTTATTAATGGGATTTATTTTAGTTAATAAATCAGCCTAAATAGCTATTTAAAAACCATTAACATAAATTTGTTGAGTTTGGATGGAAATAGTCGTCTGCTAATTTTCAGGCCTAACGACGACGTGAAATGAATTTAGAAAACTTCTGAACTAGGTTTGTAAGAAAAACAGAAATAAACAAATTAAATATATTTAGAAATTCAACGAATGCACAATGAGAGAATTGAATTAGGAGTACAACGTAAGATATGGTAAAGTAAATATGATTTAAAGTAACAAGATGTAAAGTAACTAATATATGAAATGACTATGTTGTAAAGTATGATGTGAAGTGAAGTAAAAGTGACTATGGTGGTATGTGAATTGGGATCTTGATACAAAGTAAAGTCGAACCCGAATTGCTGGTGCCACGAACAAAAAATGAGAGAGAGAATTCGTGTTATTTCACAAGTGGTGAAATGCGTGTGTTTGTATGTATGTGAAATTCTAAGAGATGTTGTTTGAACCAGTGCGTTAAAAGATATCAGTTTCTCGTCACGGGATATTTGAATTATTAAAGGGGTTACATAAAATAAATGAATTGCAAAAAGTTATGCATAAGATAATTGAATGATTAAATTGACAAAAGTTAAGTAAAATAATTGAATGCATTATTAAGTTGTACATAAATTGCATGAATGATTTAATTGACAAAAGTAAAATAAATGAATGATTTGAATTTTATACATAATATATATATATATATATATATATATATATATATATATATATATATATATATATATATATATATATATATATATATATATATATATATATATATAAGTTTCATAGGAGGATTTTATTATAGGAATGCACAGGGGGCATTGCTGCTTTTGATCGTGTTAACCATAAAACACTCGTTTTTAAACTAAAAAACCTTCGAATAGGTGGCTGCATCCTAGGACTACTTAACGGCTTTTTAATAGATCGACAGCAACGTGTTGTCGTAGATGGAGTTTTTAGTGAAACTAGACGTGTTTTGTCTGGAGTTCCACAAGTCAGTGTTCTTGGGCCTGTGTTAATTTTAGTATACAATAGTGATTTGGTACAAGGTCTTGAAAGAAGGTTGTTTAGTATGCAGGTGTTACTACACTTATTGGAGTAGTCAGGTCTCCAGCAATGAGAAACCAAGTTGCCATGAGTCTAAATCGTGATTTAGGAAAAAATAGGAAATGGTGTGATCGTTGGGGTATGAAGCTTAATTCAAGTAAAACTAAGACCCTCTTGGTTAGTAGATCTCGTACAAATGAGTTGCCTCATCCTTCACTCTGTGTTGGAGATATACTTCTTGCTGAGTCGGAATCCCTAACGAGCCTTGGCATTACCTATGATTCTCACCTGACTTTTGAGAAGCATTTTTTAAATGTATCTGCTAATGCTGCCCGAAAACTTGGTATTGTACGTAAGGCCTCATATATCTATAATAATGAAGATATTATTGCCACTTGTTTCAGGTCCTTTGTTCTCCCTCTTCTTTAGTATTGCTCTCCAGTTTGGATATCCGCATCTGCCAGAGATCTGTCTCTCTTAGATAGGGTTGCTCGTGGAGGCAGATTCCTTTTTCCTGATGGGGCTAGCTATGACTTGGATCATTGACGGATTATTTCATGTTTGTCGATATTCCATAAATACTACTTCAGTAGGGAATTGACACGATCATTTTCAATTCCTGAGCCCCTGCCTCTTGCTAGAGCAGCAAGGTTTGCGGATGGACAACACCTACATGCACTTTGCATTCCCGCTGTCGCACTTTTCAGTTTCAGCGTTGCTTTTTGCCAAGTACAATAAAGCAGTGGGATGATCTTCCTGCAGAAGTTATGCAGGAAGATTTTAATATCTTCAAACGAGATTGCAATGCTAGATTAAGGGTAGGTGCCATTGCCTCATAATTTTAATATTTATTTGATTTGATTTTAATAATTTTAAACTTATTTATTTATTTATTTACACATTTCAATTTCTTTCTTCTAGCATTCATTCTTTCTTACTTGACATATGGACACTGTGTTCTGTGGGAGCTTGTTTTTAAGTCCATAGCCGCTAGGCTTTTTCCACAAGAATTTTGTGATCATTATCTCAAATAATGATAATAATAATAATAATAATATTAAGCTTAGTAAAAATAGAACTACCTGATAGTTTACTAAAAAGGTCCTCCAGCTTAGGAATGGGATAGGTATCCATTTTAGCAGCTCTGTTGAACGTGAGTTTGTAGTCCCCACAAATTCTAACAGAGTTGTCAGGCCTTAACACAGGAACTATAGCGGCAGCCCAAGGTGAAGAAGCTACTGGAGAAATTATGTTCTCATTCATTAGGCGCTCTAGTTCTGTGTCAGCTTTGTCTCTTATTGTATAGAGTACCGTCAGGGGCGGATAATAGGGGGAAGCAGGCCCTCCCCCATGAACAAGGGAAAATTCCAGAGAGTGTGCCTGGCTGGCATCGCTTTTCGAGTCGGCACCTCGTGTTTTTGGTCATGGCGGACACACGGCACGTACGCTTGACTCGCTGACCAGTCAGATCGTGCCTCCTGACTCACACGCCTGGCCCTTCCGCTCTTTGTCAGCTGACCTGAGCTGGGCCTTTTCTCGCTGGCAATTTTTCACTTTCGGAACAAATTCCAGCATTCTCTCTCTCTCTCTCTCTCTCTCTCTCTCTCTCTCTCTCTCTCTCTCTTCTCGCAACTACACCAGCATCATCTCCACGCCATTCTCTCTTGAAACAAAGCACTGCAAAGTATTTGATTTTTGTATTATATTTTGTTACGGAAATGGGGTTGGGTGATGTGAGCGGCTGGGCTTTTCCATGAGATACATTAGTTCCCTCTCATTCACAGGGCGTGTACCATGAAGCGAGCCGGCGATATGAATACCACCTCGTTCTTCAAAAGCAAAGTCGCCAAGACGAGTGGTGATTGCGAGCGTGATGTCAATGAGTTGGAGCAACAGCCAAGCACTTCGACATC
The DNA here is from genome assembly GCA_963969495.1 of Ceratothoa steindachneri. Taxonomy (NCBI): domain Eukaryota; kingdom Metazoa; phylum Arthropoda; class Malacostraca; order Isopoda; family Cymothoidae; genus Ceratothoa; species Ceratothoa steindachneri. The sequence continues at coordinate 64,605,235 of OZ018321.1, read as the reverse complement.
GACAGCTTCTAGATCCGACAGCGAAGCCTAATCTCACCATGAGGAGGAAGAGGGCAAGTAACTCGCTTCTCTTTTTTCGCATGGCACACTTGTAGAGGTTCTGAGTTGACTGATCGTACGGCAACCCTAACGTGGATTGGATCTCAAGCTACCCAAGGAATGGAATGATTCGGTATGAACAAAAGTAGGATATATTATAATTTTACAAGATATTATGGATTTGAGGTCAATTTTTGTAAATTAATTTTAGTACACAAAAAATAACAGGAATTCAATTTTTATGGTATACAGAAAATATGAAAGATAAGTAAGCGGTTGAGAATGAAATATAATACAATTGATATAATTATGCGATTACAAGTGGTTACATGAGATTACACAACTAGGAATATAGGTGAATATAATTATGGACATACCCGCGTAGTATACGTGAGTACACTAGAGTACATGTGAGTGTATAAATATAATCATGTGGTGTAGGTGTAGTAAGTATAATTATTAATTAGTAGGATAGAGCTATGATGGAGTGTGAATTGGGATCTGCAATGAGAGAAGAACAGGAGTTATGATCTACTCTCGTATGGAGTGATTGCCGAGAATAATTGAGAGAGAAAAAGTAACTAACCTTATTCAAAGCGACGTTCTACACAAGTGGACTGAGTACAGAGCTTCAAAGCAGATGGATAAAGGGGTGTATATGTATGTGTGTGCTCGTGTAGGGGTAAATTTGAAAGAAAAGGTATTTTTGATGTATTAGGGTGAAGTTACATTCAATATTCTCGCGTTACAAATTAATTGATTAATTATATTTTGGGATGATAATTTTACATGTTATATACAGATGAATATAATTTTTCAGGATAATTATTATTTATAGTAATAATCCTGGTTATCCCCGCTTTAAAATAGAGTACTACTGGTCCATATAACGCCGAGGTCTCCTAACGACACGACCGGAGCGTGTGACAGTGCCATTGATTTGACTGCGGGTACGGGGACACAGAATCGCTGTGGTAGTGCCAGTAGCGTTGAACGACTCACTGGCACGTGTAAAGGTATATGGAGCTAAGGTAATCCGATTGCCGGTTCATTCCGAGATGGCGTCAAGCGGGACGTGGGAATCTGAGTCCTGTTCTTTGCTGACAGAACGATCAGTTGTGTAGAGGTTTGATTTTGTTTGACCACTGCTGCCGACGAGGGTTCCTGCAACACAAAAGGAAGAGTCAGCGATACGGAAGCTGGAGTTTGAGTAGTAGGTGTTGTTGAAAGGGTCAGTTAGAGATTGTTTTGGAAGCATAAAGGGTTATAGTGGGAGAAAGAGGAGGTAAAGGGCGTTCTAAGTAAACGTTTTCTATATAGGCGGGTTTCAGGCGGTCTATGGAGACAGTATCTTGTAAGGTGCCTAGCTGAAGTACGAGAAACCTTAGCTTCCTGGAGATGATGATTAAGGGTCCGTTATAGACTGGTTGCAAAGAAGTGCAAGTTGAATCGCGACGGACGAAAAAATGGGAGCATGTTGTCATCTCTTTCGGCATGAAGGTTTTATAAATGGCAAGCATTCTAGGGATGGTTGGCTTAACTTCAGCCACCACCCGTACAAAATTATATACATTATGAAGCAGGATCGAGGTGAGATGGTAGAGGTTGGTCAGAAGGAGAGAATAATTGACCTGAAAGACGAAGTTGAGTACCGTAGACAAGTTTCTCCGCAGAACAGGCCAAGTCCTCTTTAAAGATGAACGAATACCCAGGAGAATCAAAGCTAGAAGTGATGTTGGGATCTGTGGAGAGTAAGCTTGCTTTGAGGGTCCTGTGCAACCGTTTCACTTTGGCGTTGCTTTAGGGGTGGGAGCTAGTGGTAGGTAGACGAAAGGAGCTAAGCACTGACATGAGTGCATCCCATTGGCGAGATTTAAATTGGCTGCCACGATAAGTCTCATGATCGTTGAGGGAACATCAAAATGAGCAATCCATGATGAGACGAAGACCCGAGTGACAGTGGAAGCTTTGATGTCCGAGATACGAACTGCCTCTGGCCATCGAGTAAAGCGATCGATCATGGTGAGAAGATAATTGCAACTACGAAAGTAAGGCAGAGGACCTACTAGATCGACGTGAACGGCGTCAAAACGTGACGAAGGAAGAGGAAAAGGGACCAGGGGAGCTTTTGTGTGACGATGGACTCTGGCGCGCTAGCATGGCAGGCATGAGCGAGTCGATTTGGCCACATCGGCATTCATACCTGGCCACACGAAGCGTTTGCAACGAGCTTGCGTGTGACATTGACGCAAAGATGAGAGAGACCGTAAATTTGGTCGAAAATGTGCCGACGAGAAGCAAAAGGAATGAGAGGGTGATGGTAGTCGGGTAATGAATAGTCGACCAGGATGCGCCTGGTAGGACTGTCCGGCAAGTCGATCTTGTGAACGACGAGTTGAGAAGAGTGACGCAGTGTTTGAGTGTCTTCATCTTGTTCCTTGGCTAGCGCTATTGTTGCATAATCGATGGGCGCAGTGTGAGAGAGCTGCGTGCCCGCAAACGCGGGAAAGTGCATCCGGTACGACGGATACCTCAGTGTCAAAGCCGATGTCCAGGTTCAAAAAGGCCACCGAACTGCGCAGTAGTCACACTAAGGATGAATATGTACACTACATGTACATATTCATCATTTAGGCCTATAACTTATTCGTATGTATTCATCACTGATTATTCGTACGATCATACATGTATTACTGGTAAAATATGTACCAAAATAAGCGGTTTTAACAAATTTTCACTCATAAAAATCCTGGCATCGCCCCGCCCCCCTTCGCTTTTTTCTGGACCCGCCACACTGGGTTCCGTTCTGGCCTTACATAACTTAGGCGGTACAGGTGATCAACATCAATAGAGATAGTTCTGTCTTTCAGACAACCAAGACCTGGAGAAAATAAGTCAGAAAACTCCGTGAGCAGCTGAGCATGAGATGAAGACACGTTATGAACTGTATCAAGTTTGACTTCTGTCAAGTTAAGAGCCTTAAGCAATGGGATATTAAGCCGGGATTAATGCTTGAAGGCAGGCAAACAGTGACAAAGATTTCACCGGCAACCTTCAACGGGAAACCCCCATACATTTAAGACTCTCCGTAGATATCCTAAGTTTAGGACGAGAACCCGCAGTTGGCCAAAGTTTCTCAAAAGTCTGGAAAGAAATTAAAGACCTAGTTGCCCTTGTATCTACTTCCATCTCCAAGATGGTGTCCTTTAATTTCACTTTCATCATTATAGGTTTACTTTTATTATCAGACATAGAAAAGACATAATCATAGCTTCCATCGTTAGAATTACTAGAAGTATTAGCAAAATTAGTATTAGCACTAGAGAACACGTTCAAATTAGTGTTAGGCCTTTTAGCCTGGAAACACATTTTCCTTAAATGCCCCTTTTACTTACACAAGAAACATTCTACGTACTTATAGGCACAGTTATTAAGTCAGTGTTTCTGACCACAGCCACTGCAAGCAGTTTTAGGTTTAGACTTAGGACTACCTTGAACAGTTGACTTAGCATTCGATTTTGGGTTAGGCTTATATTTATATACAAAATTAGGATGATAATTAGTATTACTAAAAGGCTTAGAATTTACTTTATGCATTTGCTGGAGTCCCATTGCATGAAAATCTCTATGAGCAGCTTCCCTAGCTGTAGCAATCTCTACTGCACGTTGAAATGCTAGGTTAGATTCAGCTAGAAGCGTGTGCTGAGTAGTTTCACTAAGGAGGCCCATTACAAATCTATCTCTGAGCATACCAAAGAGCTGATCAACAAACTTACAAGTGTGGGCTAAAGCTCTAATCACAGCTACAAAATCTGCAACAGTCTCTCCTTGTTTCTGTTGCTGAGAATAGAAACGATATCTCTCATAGATGAGAAGTATTTTTGGCTTGAAATGATCATTTAAAGTTTTCACCAAAGTATCAAAAGTAGCAGTAGCAGAGTCGTCTGGGAAGAGTAAGCTCTTAGCTAACACGTAAATTTTAGCACCCACCTTCTTGTTGTCGGATACCCTATTGGCGACAAAAAATAGTTTAATACGGCTAACATAGGTTTCAAAATCTTCCACCATATCATCAAACGGTCCAATACTACCTATTTGTGCCATGATTTGAAGCAAAAAACTTAAAGTCTAATTAGATATTTACTCCCTCTCCTCCTAAACCTGGAAATAGGTATTTAGTTGTTTTACATTCTCTTTCAAATGATATAATTGCCAAGGTCCTCTCAAGTTTAGCCCAGGGATTATTTTGTTTGGTAATAACATCATAACTATTCGGCCGATCCTAACGAAATTTTAAACCCTTATGTTGTTTTATATTCTCTTTCCAATGATATAATTGTCCAACTCTTCACCCCCAAGGTTAGTTATGAAATTATTTTGTTTTGGTAATAAAATCATAACTATTCGGCCGATTCTAACGAAATTTGAAATCCCTATGTTGCTTTAAATTCTCTTTCGAATAAAATAATGCCAAAGTCCTCCCAAGTTTAGCCGAGGAATTATTTGGCAATAACATCAAAAGTATTCGTCAGATTCTAACGAGATTTGAAACTCTTAAGTTATTTTATATTCTCGTTCGAATGATATAATTGCCAAGGTCCTCATAAGGTAAGCCCAGAATTATTTTGTTTTGGTAATAACATCATAACTATTCGGCCGATTCTAACGAAATTTGAAATCTCTATATTGTTTTAAATTCTCTTTCGAATGATATACTTGCCAAAGTTCTTCCAAGGTTAGTCCAGGAATTATTGAAAGTTTTGAAGGTCGTAAATCAGAATAAGTGAGAGCACGCGACTTTTGGTTAGCATATCTTTTTTTTCTAAAAAATTATATTTCTATATCATCATAAAGACGTGTAAATGTTGCTAGGTCAGTTTCAACTTTCTGGAGACTCTTGCTTGTGGCATTCAATCGACCCATAATACACCCAGATTACACAAAAAGTGCAGTTTCAAAATTCCCCATTTTTGACACCAGACTTGATACCTCCTCTCTGGTAGTTGTTGTTTGGTCTCCTTATCTATTCCAACTGAATCAAAGCTGAGTGCATTTCAATAAAGTTAGCTTTCAAAGCATTTGATATATCAGACCTTGCCGACCATCTTGTTGTTGATAGTAACTTTTTTCCATCGCCATGAATGGTCGATTTTAAAATACACCATCGGTGAGTTGAAGCAGAGAAGAAGTTAAATAATGTTTGTAAGAATCCAAAGAATGAAATTGAATTGACACACCACTCTGCAGCATATGATCCAACAAGATTAATGAATGTGCTGAGCAAGGCACAAAATCAACCAGAGGGTTGACATGTTTGATTCGGGCTTGCAATCCATGATATTTGCCAGACGTGTTACCTGCATTGTCATAGCACTGCCCACGACTGTCGTTAATCGGGAGATCATGTTCATGCTGAGTGTCTGTAACCACATTTTCCAGTGTCTCACCGTCATGACTTGCTAGAGGAATGAGCTTTAAGAACTGTTCTACATGTTTTCCACTGGAGTCCACACACCGAATAATGAATGTCAACTGATCCACATGGGATATATCAGGGGTTGGATTTACACTAATGGAAAAATATTTAGCTGCTTTCACATCAGAAACTATTTTTGTGAGAACCTTTTTTTACCATCAACACAAGGAGTTCATTACAAGTAGTGGATGACAAGTAAGAAACATTGCCTCGTCCAGGAGTTCCAAAACGTGAAAGATGCTCAACAAGAAACGTATCAAATTGTGCTAGCCGTTTCATTAACCCTAGAAAGTTCCCATTGTTGTTAGATCCAAGGACCTCATTTTTACCGTGAAACTCCAGTCCGCTCGCAGTTAAAAAATTTACCACAGAAACCACTCTTTCAAGAACTTTCCTCCAAATAATTTCGCTTTCTTTAGAAGTGAATTCCTAATGTGCATCTATTTGGCCTTCCTTTTGTGTAAGACTGATACTAGAAATAACATTATTCTTATGGCCAGCACTATTCTCGTGACCCTCAATTCTTTGGGCATGTTTCCAGTAATTAAATCCCTTTTTAAATACATTTTCTTTATCTGAAAATAATTGGCAAGCTGAGCAGTATAGCCTTTCTGAGTTTTCAGAGTAAACCATCCATGATCGCTCCACAGATTCAGAATTGGCAAATTTGTTCTAAATCAGAGGTCCTAATAGGAAATAAATGTTGGTAAAGAGACGTAGACTTCTAGTAGTTATTTTCTTTAGACGTCAGTTCCTCTTGAATTATTTTGACGACACATATGATTGAAAACAACAGGAAAAAAGGTCAAAATTAACACCCCTCTTTCAGAAATGCTATTTGATGTCACGCCTATATATATATATATATATATATATATATATATATATATATATATATATATATATATATATATATATATATATATGAATAACGTTACAGCCACGAGGAAAATGAAACAACGGAGAACTGCGAGGCCTTTCGACTAATGGTCCTTTACTGAGTCTGCTCAGTAAAGGACCATTAGTCGAAAGGCCTCGCAGTTCTCCGTTGTTTCATTTTCCTCGTGGCTGTAACGTTATTCATAAATTCCTCACGTTCCTTATTTTCGTGATTCAGTTATATATATATATATATATATATATATATATATATATATATATATATATATATATATATATATGTAAACAATTGTTTTTAATGTAGGCAATCTTTTTCTTGGACAAATATAAAAAGTGCTTTGTTTTTTTTATTAGGCTATTGCATTCGCCTATTGTATTATATATCATTTTTAAGGTAATTTCGAATTGGGGGGCTTCGCCACCCATATCCCCTACTTAATTGGGGGGTTGCACCCCCACTCACCTGTAAATTAAAATAAAACTCGTAATATTCCTAATTCGAAAGCCTAACATTAGATTCGAAATCAAAAGGTGATTGCATAATGTCGTTAGGCCTCTAGTTTTTCTACCGCGTTCTTTGACATCAGACATATGAGCCTCACAGGAAATATATTCATATCAATATTTTCTTTAAAATTGATTAATATGAAATGTATATGACATATTTTAATTCAGAAAAAAATCACTTCAAAATGATATATAATACACTATAATGTGATTAAAAATTCACAATGTATGTCCCAAGATGGTGGCCAGTCTAATTTTCGCCATAATATCATAATTATAAATTTGGCTACATTAAGGACTACTTAATGTGGGCAAATTTCTAATTTTGAAAATACGCATTTTTATAAAATAGAGATATTTATAACAAAGCACCGATAAAATTTGAGGGTGCGCATAAACCCAACATTAACCTACGTCTCTTCTAACCTTTGGTGGGTAGGACTACGGATAATGTTGTAGGCTAGTCGCCGAGCAACTTTTGTTCATTCATCCCTGGTTGTTGGGACCCAAAGTCTGAAATCAGCCCTGCGATTTTGCTCCGGTAGGAATGTTGATATTTAACCAAGCTGCATTCTCCTCCATCCCCTTTCTATTGCTACTGCCTCATCCTTCTTGTACCCTTTCCCTCACCCGCAATAGGATTGCATGTGTATCATTGCCTTCAATTCTTGAAGAAGGATTTTCGACTGACTGTCGCACTTTTCACTTTCCTCGCAGATCTCCACTTACAAACTTTTTGTGCGTACTTCGCCCTTGATAGTATGTAGTGCCCCATTGCAAGGTGGATTAGGATCAACAATGAAGCCTCATAAATGAGTGTCATGGGAGTCCTATGAAGTCTTGAAATGGGCACGCACATAATTATGAACATGCAATAAATCTACCAAAGGGTATAAGATTTTGTCATGTAAATAATAATATCTAATATTTTGTAATGTAAATAATTAAATATGCTGTATTCTTGTAAGGGCTAGATATGCAAAAATGAATTTGAGACGCTTTCACAAGCATACACATTCACACGCATACACACTTACGCATACACACGGTGACAAGAACATACGACCAAAAGACGCTTCTAGCGCTATCTTTGCTAACCATTCGGGCCGCGGCAAAATTCTGAGAGACGCCGAAATAGCTGTGCAGACATACTTATCAAAACACACCAAATTGAGAAATAGGGAAGACGCTGGCTTTTGTTTACTTGCACAGAGCTGTGAAACACGAAATCTTATTTCCTAAAATTATCTCTGCCCCCAAGATATAATTATCTAGCAGAGACCTGAATCAAAACTCCCTGCTCACGTTCTCTCCATCCCCTTGTACACATAAATAAACTTTGATTCGAGTAAGCTCCACCCAAACCACATGATTGGCTAAAGTGGGCCACGCCAACACTTTTCAACACATTAAATAGCATCTGAAGTAGACCCCTAAAGGGACTAAGAGAGTAAGAACAGAAAGAACAGGAAGATGAGTAAGAACAGTAAGCAGTTTCGAAAAAGCATAGGCCAAAGTAGACCCAAACATTAGTAAACCAGCATCAAATACTCGAGATGAGCATAAACGAATTCATCGCGGCTAAGCCTCCTGAGTCTCCGTCCAATAAAGACTCCTTGAATTCACCTTCCGGGAATTCGTTCTACCTCGGGTATTCAACCGGTCCTCTTGCCCAGCCTACAACGGTAAAATCAAACAAAAGGATCTTCCCCAAATAAAGTCAACCCAAGGGTAGCGTTCAGTAACCAATTACCCCCAAACGCGCTACATTCCATTGAAGAAACATGTACCCCGTAACTGGGCCTTCAAATGCCTATAAGGAGTAACCCAAATCACCCACAACTGGTAACTTTTGGTACACCCACTATAAGTATTTTATTTTAAATTCGAGAAAAAAAACAAGATTCTTCCCACACTCACACTCGTCTAATCTCCTAATGCGTCTTCTTCACCAATGTCATTATCTCATTAAAGCCCCCGATACACTTGCATCTTGGAAGAATAGCGCGCACTCCCGGCCTCAGTGCCCCTGTTAATCTCAAATTCCCTGGGTTTTATTCTGTTTACTTCTTTTTTTTACACCCTCAGAAAAATAAGATTTAGGGGTTATTTGCTGAAAAAAATATGTTCTGAAGGAAGCTAGTGGGTTTCCTCCGCCTCAGTCACTTCTTCTAAAACTCCTTTGTTCAGCAAATAACCCCCAAATTGAATTTCTCACCCACCCCTTAACACTGCTCTCCTCCCCATCTGATTTACTAGAACTCGCAGAGCAATGATAGTATGAAAAGAAGGTGACAATTGGATTGGCTAGTCCACAGCATAGACAAAGAAAGATCACCTAAAAAATTCCGAAAATGAGTAAAAAGATGAAGAACATATCAGCCAAGGAAAATATAAGCATCCAAGATAAAAGAGGAAACAAGCTAGAAGATGAAACTGATGTTGAAAGAGTATTCAGAGAACACTGGACTTTTTATGGTTAGTGAGGAATAAAACGAAAACTTCAACATTGAGTTTGAAAACAAGATTATAGATGAACTCAACCCAATAATCGATCGGACGTACCCACACCACTTTATTCAAATAAACAGGAACACCAAGAGAATATTAATGCCATTATCTCGACCGAAGAGTTTAGAAGAACAATAAGCTATTTTAAACAGAAAGCGTCAAGAACATCAATATTTACGGGGAGAAATTACGTGAACGCATCAAATAACATCCTTGAAGGGCTAAAGGAGTTTTCAACTCGTATCTGAATACAGGCTACTTTCCCGACGATCTGAGAATGGTGAAAATGATTTTCATCCCAAACCTGGAAAATCACCATGACGGGTAGAAAATTGCCAATCTACTTCCCAATTTATTTCATCGGAAAGGTATACGAACAGATTTTAAAACAATCTTTATAATGAGTGCGAATTTGGATTCCGGATAAACAGGAGCAGGGAAATGGCACTGTGGCTAATAACAAAAAAAATAGCAAAGGAGAAAAGCGAAAGATGAGTGTAGACATTGTCTGTGGAGACGTGTCTAAAGTTTTCGACAAAATTTGATAGAGCGGTATATAATACAAAGTATTTCAACAAGGCGCTAACAATAAAATAGAAAGGATACTCTGCGACTATGTCAGGGATAAATATGCGTATATTGAGACAAAAAATCCCCAATGAGACGATTTAGGCTAGAATCCCGGCTCTCATAGGGTGGGTGTCTTAGCCCAGTACTATAAGCTGTCTACATCGCAGATATCCCCCTCAAGCCACCGTAGAGTGTATGAATATACAGTTCGCGGATGATATAACACAATACAAGAACGGTCAATTACAAGCAAAAACGATGGGAGACGAAATAAGAATAATAAAACAATAGGAACAGAGATGGAAAATCAAA